>JBBPBX010002511.1:16688-80102 GCA_038048925.1 Garcialebias charrua
ATTACTGTGAGCTTCTCAGCAGCTCAGTCATCATACTGAACATACACAAAGATCAACCTAAACCTCATGCTATACAGGAGGAAATATGCACACCAATCTGCTGCTAGTCTGTCAGATTTAGCCAAATCTACAGAGACATTCCTTCTGAATGTACAGTCACTTCTCTTCCAAGCTCAAAGGGCTCATTTGCCACCCTGTCCAAAGCAAGTTTAATGCCTCCAATTACAGTGGGGGGGGGAGGCTGCAAGCAGGCAGATTTGGAGTGAGGAGGCTTGGCAGGAGAGTTTGCTACGCATCCGAGCCTTTTAACAGAGTAGTGATTTGCTGCTGCGGGTGCTGAAGCTGCTTGTGCCGGCTCATCAATGGAAAACTACCCTCTTTAAGGTGAAGGCAGGCAGCACTAAGCCTAAACTGTGAGGAGAGACACTAACGTCTCGGGCTTTTTATCGACCTGCTACTGGCTGTTTTACACAGCCCACATTGGAGGAATCTCTGCAGCGAGCACAAATGAAAATCCATCTTTTTCAGCAATCATTTTTTATGTAAAACGACTTCTGTTTTAATTGAATATTCCGAAATATAAAGTACAGAGTGTGGAGTCGGGAGTGAGAAGGAAGCAAATGAAGGAGACGATGTGCAGAAGGCAGCTACGGCTGCATTAATTATATGTGACAGGCAAGGGAAAACTTTTTATCTACTCAAGATGTTGTTTTTCCCTTTTGGTTTAACTTTGCAACGACATGTCAGATATTTCAAAGTGGTGTCTGTGTAAAAGTTACTAACAATGAATGTCTTCCCTGTTGTTGATAGATAGCCCTTTGAACAACCTCACTTAATGTTTGTGGTCATCTGCACAAGTAAAAAAAATCACCGACCTGTAACGGTGCAGCCCAGGTCACGTCCAGCAGACGTTTCATGAAATTCCTGCTAAATCAAACATGTGATATAAAACTGAAAGCATTGTAAAGATTTAGTAGCGCATTTGCATGAAATTTAGAAAAACTGAAGTTTCTTTTCGTTCATTTTTCAAAGTAGCCTAATCTATTTTGGAAATGGGCTGCTTGATCAAGCTGTCCCTTTAACACGTACGATTGTATTTTAACAAAATGCATTTGGATATTTAAAGGTAATGCATTATTTTGAGCCCTATACATAACTGATAAAATATTATAGTCTACCAAATCATGGAACTTCAATAACTTCAGTTGATAAAATAATGTACTTGATGGATGACGGTAATGTTTTCTAGTGATAATTCTTACAGCTCTTTTCTGTAATACAAAAATAGGCTTTGTGATTGTTTTACACGCATTCCCCCAAACATCAATACAATAGATTAAGTGTGGAACAATGATTGTGTTATACAACAAATACAGAGCTTTATCATTCAATAGGTCTCTGACTTTGTACAGTACTGCAATCGATTTAGCTATTTTTATTCTTACAGAATTTATGTGTTGTTTCCATGTCAGTTTGTCATCAATGATAACACCCAAAAACTTCACCTCACTCACTCTACAAATCTCAACATCCTCAATTTTGAGTGGAACATCAACAGTTTTCTTTTTATTACTGAATATCATGTAATTAGTTTTTTCTAGATTTAATGATAATTTATTTATTTTAAACCAAGTTTGTATCTTGACAAATTCTGTCTTTATCAATTCCAACAACTATTATTCAAACTGTAATAATAATGAATTTAATTTATAACGCACTTTTCATTAATGAAAATCTCAAAGTGCTACAAAGTGCAACAAAAATCAAAGATCAAATAAAAACAAGTGATAAAATCAAGCAAATCAATGTTAGTATCAACTAAGATTAAAGATAAAATCATGTGGAGGCAGAATAGGCACGCTTAAAAAGAAAGGTCTTTAAGCCTTGTTTAAAGTCAACTGTATTTTAAACCTACTATTTGAAAAACGTTATCGCCTGTGAAGCTCGTCCTGTGTACATTTCCTAACATGGAGAATCTGTTAACATCACTAACATTAAAGAGCTGAGAGTTTCAGATTCTTAACCTTGACTGCATGACTCTCAGAAAACATGTACCCCCTCCCCCAGTTGTTTCACATCAACAAAATAAACATGTGCAAGCAACACATAGTTTATTGTCATAATAAAAGGTAAGTAACCACCACACACACATACACACACACACTTGACCTGTGTTAAATGTGTATTACGTTTAATTTGCCCATCATTTAACAGGGAACTCTCGTATTCTTTATGAGTTTATAGGATTATGAGACATTCTTCTTTATTTAATCCAAACTAATATTACTTTGATCATTTCTTGTAACCAGATTATTGTAATCTTGTTAATGATAATCCCTAACCCCCTTTCTCTGGTCTTTAAATATTACGTAGGAGAGTTTTTATGAAGCTCTTACTCCCTTTTTGCATCTCGTGAAAGTATAAATGTGCAGCAGCAGCTTTTGCTCTGAAATGATTGCTCCACGTTTAATTCAATGAGAAGCTCTCTCACACATGCGTGCATGTTACATGCACTTCTCAGATGGTAAATAATGTTTTCCAATTTTGCTCTTACTCTCCAGCCCTGTCATCATAAAAGCCAGAGGAAGGGTGATTAGCATAACAGTGCTTTTTGTGCTCCGGGAGGCTTCTGCAGCCCAAATCCTGAATGTGATCCATTAAGTCTCGTCTGCAGCCCCTGCCATTGACTAACGGGTGTCAGTGCCCTGTCGAGTTTGAAGGACGGGATGCTGTGCTGCAGAAATCTGCTAAAACCTTCATCCCCTCCCCTCTGTCCACCTCCATCGTCACCACCCCCGGTATGCTGCTGCTGTTGCTGCCAGGACTGCTGGTCTCTGGGCCAGAACCACCGCAGTAAGAAGAGCTCTAGCTTCCAGAGCAGCCAATCAGGTCAGAACAGAGAGAGGGAGGAATTAGGGGATGAGGGAAAAAATAGGAATGTGAAGTGTAGCATGGAGTTATCACATATTAACATTCTGAAAACATGCTTATTCAGCCTGTCCTACAGAGTTAAATTTGCTGATATTGCTCCTGAGGTCTGTCTGTTACAAAGTCTGTGAGACTTTATTCAGCAGTAGTTTGAGAGGAAGAAAAGCCCCCCACAAAGAATCCACTGCATGTCGCTTCAATCTGATGACCAGATTAAAAGGATCAGATTAAAATGCTAACATGAAAATGTAACACATTAGGTTTCATCCCACTGGTGTGAAAATGTGCTGCTGAACTTTGACATCTACTTTTTAAGTGTACCACTATTGCTAGTGGTAGCATGGTAACCATGGTAACCATGCACATTTTAGAGATGGGAAGATAGTCCGTTGTCTTTTTCTGTAGTGTATGATGACTATGATAATCTTAGTGTACAACCCCAATTTTCAAAAACTTGCCGAAACATATTGAGGCAGAAGCAACAAAAGGTTGTAAAGGCATGAGAAACAGCTGGAGGAGCATTTTACAATTATTTAGGTTTGTTGGGAACAGGTCAGTAAATGGGCGGAGGTTCATCAGTCTGTGCAAAAATGGTGTCTAAAATTGGTAAATGGACTACACTTATATAACGTTTTTCTATTTTTATTAAGATACTCAAGCGCTTTACAACACAGTGTCCTCAGTTGCCCATTCATACAGCACTCTACTAGATCTGTACAAAGAATAATCAGTGATTTATCACATTCATACACCAATGGGACACACATAGGAGGCAATGAGGGGTTCAGTGTCTTGTCCAGGGACACTTCAGCAGGTGACTGCTGGTGGAATCGAATCCCCAACTCTCCCACTGGAGGATGACTACTCTAACCACTCAGCCACAGCTGCTCCCCAAAAGAAAAAAAATAAAGATTAAAAATTAAAAGAACAATTTCAGACTACTGTATTCAGTGGGAAAGTGGGCAGACTTTGAATATGCCATCATTTACAGATAATAATATAAAAAGATTCAAAAGATTTGAGGAATCTGTAGAAACCTGTGAACTCCGAAAAAAGGTTTAATATTAATGTTTTGATGGTTGTGAGCTTGGGTCTCTCAAGGGCCACTGCATTAAAAACAGTTCTGTTCTGAGCTCACAAACACTTTCAAAAATGACTGTCTGTAAACACAGTTCATCTCGTTTTTCACAAATGCTGGTTAAAGCTCTGTTATACAAAGAAGAAGCCATATTTGAACACTATCCAGAAACACTGCAGCCTTCTCTGGAACAAAGTAAATTTAAAATAGACTGAGGCAAAATGGAACATTGTTCTGCGATCAGACGCATAAACATGTGAAATTCTTTTTGGAAACCACTGATGCCACGTTCTACAGACTAAAGAGGAGAGGGACCATCCATCCTGAACACTGTTCAAAAACTTGCCTCTCTGATAGTATGGGGGTGCATTAGTGCATGCTTTTGGCATGAGCAGTTTACATTTTTGTAAAGGCTCCATCAGTGTAGAAAAGTATTCAGTATAAAATTTTGAGAAAAACACATGCTCCCTTCCAGATTGTCTTTTTTTAGGGTAAGCCGTGCACAGGTAAGCAAGCACTGGTAAGCCACTCACTGCATCCATTACTACAGCAGAGAACTGAAGGGTCCGGGTGCTGAACTGTCCAGAACTCTCATTATCAGTGACACATCATGAAATCCATCATCAAAGACTGAGAACCATCTATCCATCCATCCATCTATCCATCCATCCATCCATCCATCTTCTCTGAGATTGGGTCGCAGGGGCAACAGGTTCATCAGAGATTCCCAGACTTTAGTCTCTTCAACTCCTCCACCTTTTTTCATTTGAGGTGTTTCCACATCAACTGGAAGATACTTTAAAGAGTCTTGGATCTGTCCTAAAGTCTCTTCTCAAGAGAGTTAGGTTTGAAACACTTTCAACTTTCAAATTCAAGCATCCAGAAGGTATTATTACCAGTTGCCCAAACCACTGCCCAAGTTTTTCACAAATATCCAAATTCTAGACCAGATCTCTAAGAGTGACTCCATCGCCTCGGTTCAGGGTGCTCATTTCATCTGCTTGTATTCACAATTTCATTTTTTGTTATTATACTCCACCAACTTAACTGGAGGTGGAGCAGATTATGATGACCATAGATGACATTAGGGTAGGTATTGCAGATTAACTGGTAAAATGAGAGCTTTGCCTTTGGACTCAAGCTCCCTCTTAACCACATTAGTGCAGAGACTACGCCACTACAAACATCACACCAATCCATCTATTGATCTGTTTCTGAACAAGACTCCAAGATTTTCATTCATTCATTCAACCTTTATTTAGGCAGGTTAATCTCATTGAGCCTCGAGGACTCATTTACAAGAGAGACCTGTACTTGAACTCCTCTACTTAGAGCAGTGTCTCACTTCCAACACAGAGGGGAAAAAAACACTGGTCGGGGTGTCTTGGGGTCCACCCCCAGAAATTTATGATTAAAATGGATGCAATTTCCTGCATTTTGGTACAGGTAGTCCCCGATTTACGAGCGAGATCCGTCACAGCGAGGCGCTCGTAAACCGGAAATCTCGTAATTTGGAACGGCCGCCATTTCGCTCGTAAATCCGGAAATCCGCTCGTAAATTGGAACGGTTTTCGCTAGCGCACCTAAAAACACTCTATTTTCATCTAAAAACTACTTTTGAGTGCATAAAAATGATCGGAAACGTGTGTTTATATGCTTAACTTGCTAACTGAAGTGAAAAAACACATGAAAACTCAGTATTTTTTTCGTTTTTTCCAAAAATGTGCAGCTCGTAAGTCTGGAACCTCGCAGATCAGAGCGCTCGTAAATCGGGGACTACCTGTATATTTTAATGGGCTGTTAAACATCTATGTTTACCTACACACTTGATTCAATAACAACTTTAGAGAGCATGGCACAAGTAGCCTGACCAACAGCTCACCTTGTGTGAATAGAGCATGCTCTGCTTCTCTCATGCATTGTACTGTAACTCAAGAACTGCTGGCACTACAGACATGCTTCCTAAAATGCTAAAGATGTAGCACTATGTTTCTCTCATGCAGCCTACCC
Source organism: Garcialebias charrua (assembly GCA_038048925.1). Taxonomy (NCBI): domain Eukaryota; kingdom Metazoa; phylum Chordata; class Actinopteri; order Cyprinodontiformes; family Rivulidae; genus Garcialebias; species Garcialebias charrua. The sequence goes on from JBBPBX010002511.1 coordinate 22,705, forward strand.
ACCCCAGTCAACAACAGCCCGGACTAATGTGGTACTAACCATCCATCCATCCATCCATCCATTGTCTTACGCTAATCCGGGGTCAGGTCGCGAGGGTAGCAGCCTAAGTAGGGAGGCCCAGACTTCCCTCTCCCCAGCCACTTGGAGCAGCTCCTCTGGGGGAATCCCAAGGTGTTCCCAGGCCAGCCGAGAAACATAGTCCCTCCAGCGTGTCCTGGGTCTTCCTCTGGGTCTCCTCCCGGTGGGACGTGCCCGGAACACCTCACCAGGGAGGCGTCCAGGAGGCATCCTAACCAGATGCCCGAGCCACCTCAACTGGCTCCTCTCGATGTGGAGAAGCAGCGGCTCTACTCCGAGTCCCTCCCGGATGACTGAGCTTCTCACCCTATCTCTAAGGGAGAGTCCAGACACCCTGCGGAGAAAACTCATTTCAGCCGCTTGTATCCGAGATCTCGTTCTTTCGGTCACAACCCAAAGCTCATGACCATAGATGAGGGTGGGAACGTAGATCGATCGGTAAATTGAGAGCTTTGCCTTTTGACTCAGCTCTCTCTTCACCACGACAGACCGGTACAGCGCCCGCTTCACTGCGGACGCTGCACCTATCCGCCTATCGATCTCACGCTCCAGTTTTCCCTCATTCGTGAACAAGACCCCGAGATACTTAAACTCCTCCACTTGGGGCAGGACCTCCTCCCCGACCCGGAGAGGGCATGCTACCCTTTTCCGGCTCAAGACCATGGCCTCGGATTTGGAGGAACTGATCCTCATCCCGGCCGCATCACACTCGGCTGCAAACCGCTCCAGTGAAAGCTGTAGATCACGACCTGATGAAGCCAATAGGACCACATCATCTGCAAAAAACAGAGATGCGATTCTAAGGCCACCAAAACGGATCCTCTCAACACCTTGGCTGCGCCTAGAAATTCTGTCCATAAAAGTTATGAACAGAATCGGTGACAAAGGGCAACCTTGGCGGAGTCCAACTCCCACTGGAAACGAGCCCGACTTACTGCCAATATGCGGACCAAGCTCTGACACCGGTCATACAGGGACCTAACAGCCCGTATCAAAGGGCCTGGTACCCCATATTCCCGGAGTACCCCCCACAGAACCCCCCGAGGGACGCAGTCGAATGCCTTCTCCAAGTCCACAAAGCACATGTAAACTGGTTGGGCAAACTCCCACGTACCCTCCAGGACCCTGCTGAGGGTGTAGAGCTGGTCCAGTGTTCCACGACCAGGACGAAAACCACACTGCTCCTCCTGAATCCGAGGTTCGACTATCCGACGGACCCTCCTCTCCAGAACCCCTGAATAGACCTTACCAGGGAGGCTTAAGAGTGTGATCCCCCTATAGTTGGAACACACCCTACGGTCCCCCTTTTTGAATAGGGGAACCACCACCCCAGTCTGCCAATCCAAGGGAACTGCCCCCGATGTCCACGCGATATTGCAGAGTCGCGTAAGCCAACACAACCCCACAACATCCAGAGCCCTAAGGAACTCCGGGCGAATCTCATCCACCCCCGGAGCCCTGCCACCGCAGAGCTTTTTAACCACCTCGGTGACCTCAGCACCAGAGATTGGAGAGCCCGACCCAAAGTCCCCAGGCTCCGCTTCCTCAGTGGAAGACGTGCCAGTAGGATTGAGGAGGTCTTCGAAGTATTCCGCCCACCGACTCACAACATCCCGAGTTGAGGTCAACAGCACGCCATCCCCACCATAAATGGTGTTGGTCGCGTACCGCTTTCACCCCCCTGAGACGCCGGATGGTGGACCAGAATTGCCTCGAAGCCGTACGGAAGTCATTCTCCATGGCCTCTCCGAACTCCTCCCGCGCCCGAGTTTTTGCCTTAGCAACCACCCGAGACTACGCCACTACAAACATCACACCAATCCATCTATTGATCCGTTTCTGAACAAGACTCCAAGATTTTCATTCATTCATTCAACCTTTATTTAGACAGGTTAATCTCATTGAGCCTCGAGGACTCATTTACAAGAGAGACCTGTACTTGAACTCCTCTACTTAGAGCAGTGTCTCACTTCCAACACAGAGGGGAAAAAAACACTGGTCGGGGTGTCTTGGGGTCCACCCCCAGAAATTTATGATTAAAATGGATGCAATTTCCTGCATTCTGGTATATTTTAATGGGCTGTTAAACATCTATGTTTACCTACACACTTGATTCAATAACAACTTTAGAGAGCATGGCACAAGTAGCCTGACCAACAGCTCACCTTGTGTGAATAGAGCATGCTCTGCTTCTCTCATGCATCGTAACTCAAGAACTGATGGCACTACAGACATGCTTCCTAAGATGCCACAGATGTAGCACTCTGTTTCTCTCATGCAGCCTACCCACCCCAGTCAACAACAGCCCGGACTAGTGGTTTTAGTATTCTCTTATAATCAAGTGGAATGGAGTTGTTCATGAAGAAATGGAAACGGCACTTGGTGAACTAATATTTCATGGTAAATGTGTCTGTGTGTGTGTGTGTGTGTGTGTGTGTGTGTATGTGGGGGGGGGGTTCCAAACAAATATTTTTTAAATGTGAGGGGGACACATCCCCTTCACATATAATTGTTGTGGCGCCTATGACTGCTGGTGAGTAGAAACAATGACTGAGTATATAGAACAGAAGAACAGTAATTGCAAGCATGGAGGCACCTGAGTAGACTGCTGACTGAAAACTGGTGAGAATGCCACGCTGATTGGAAATCACAGAGGAGCTGACTGAGGAGGTGTGAGAGGTAGCACAGGAAAAAACACTGATCTGGAAAGAACAACAAAACTAAACACTAGAAGCCAAAGATACAGAAAACAATATATAATCACAATGGAAAGAGAAACAAACAACAACTAACAACAGCCATCCATCTATCCATCATATTGTACCCACTTCGTCCTTTTGGGTCACAGGGATCACTGGTGCCCATATCCAGTAGTGACTGTGTGAGAGGCTGGGGACACCCTAGACAGGTCTTAGTCCATCACAGGGAAACTAACAACAAGTAATCAAAATTAATCAGATCCTGACAGGTTGTGGTTAGGTGGCTTTTATTGGCCAATGTCCATCCATCCATTCATCCATCCATTCTCTTCCGCTTATCTGGGGTCGGGTCGTGGGGGTAGCAGCCTAATGCCTCTTTTCCACCGCTCGGCTCGGCTCGGGTTGGATCGGCTCAGGTCGGCTCAGTTCGGGTCGGGTCACATCTATGTTCTGTTTCCACAGCTTTTTTGTACCCCTTCTGTGGGCGGGGTCCAGAATCCTACTCGTCTTACCACATGGTGGCAGTAGTGTTCCTCAAGCTATTTACTACAGTACTAGCCACCACTAGAAGAAGAACACAATAAAGACTTTGTATCACATATTATCAATTCTATCAAAAACCACATAGCTGATATTTTTCAAAAAAATCTAGTGTGATCACAACATGTTCATATACGAAATGTATCCTGTTGGAGTTATTTGAAATAAAATTCAATGTTTTATAGACATAAATGTGTCAACCTACGTCCATTATTTTCTACTTTGTATCACATATTATCAATTCTATCAAAAACCACATAGCTGATATTTTTCAAAAAAATCTAGTGTGATCACAACATGTTCATATACGAAATGTATCCTGTTGGAGTTATTTGAAATAAAATTCAATGTTTTATAGACATAAATGTGTCAACCTACGTCCATTATTTTCTACTTTGTATCACATATTATCAATTCTATCAAAAACCACAAAGCTGATATTTTTCAAAAAAATCTAGTGTGATCACAACATGTTCATATACGAAATGTATCCTGTTGGAGTTATTTGAAATAAAATTCAATGTTTTATAGACATAAATGTGTCAACCTACGTCCATTATTTTCTACTTTGTATCACATATTATCAATTCTATCAAAAACCACAAAGCTGATATTTTTCAAAAAAATCTAGTGTGATCACAACATGTTCATATACGAAATGTATCCTGTTGGAGTTATTTGAAATAAAATTCAATGTTTTATAGACATAAATGTGTCAACCTACGTCCATTATTTTCTACTTTGTATCACATATTATCAATTCTATCAAAAACCACAAAGCTGATATTTTTCAAAAAAATCTAGTGTGATCACAACATGTTCATATACGAAATGTATCCTGTTGGAGTTATTTGAAATAAAATTCAATGTTTTATAGACATAAATGTGTCAACCTACGTCCATTATTTTCTACTTTGTATCACATATTATCAATTCTATCAAAAACCACAAAGCTGATATTTTTCAAAAAAATCTAGTGTGATCACAACATGTTCATATACGAAATGTATCCTGTTGGAGTTATTTGAAATAAAATTCGAATTTTTATAATTTATTTTCGTTGTGCAAACACAGGTTTTGGAAAAAGTCAAAGCGAAACTACTTTAAATGCAGCACATTTGACCATACGTGACAATATTAAAGCGTGGTTAAGCTCAGGAGCCCTCGTACTATTAAAGTCAGCTATGAAATATATTTTATATCTGTTCATTGAGCTACATTTAAAGACATAAAGCCGCCCGCGCGCCGCGTGTTGCTCGTGGCGAACCTATTTTTTTAAAATCCTGCAGTTTTGAGCAGTACGTGATTTTATTAAGGACACGTTCAGCTGAAGACCCATCTTTGCTATAAATTTAAAAAATAATAATTGTTTTTACCGTGTTTATCATGTAAAAGTCCTGCAGTGATCGCGTCCCTCGCTTCCGTAAAAACAGCTCTCGTCTCCTCCTTCCCACTTCCGGTGCGGGTGAGCTCGCCTCAGTACCCCTCTGAAACCAGCCCGAAAATCTCAGGAAATCTCGCGCGGCTCCGCTCGAAATATCCGGTGGAAAAGGATGAAAGGGGGTCTCTGCGACGCACATATGACGTAACATCCGACCCGAGCCGACCGGTGGAAAAGGGGCATAAGGAGGCCCAGACTTCTCTCTCCCTAGCCACTTGGGCCAGCTCCTCCGGGGGAATCCCAAAGCATTCCCAGGCCAGCCGAGAAACATAGTCCCTCCAGCGTGTCCTGGGTCTTCCTCTGGGTCTCCTCCCAGTGGGACATGCCCAGAACACCTCACCAGGGAGGCATCCAGGAGGCATCCTAACCAGATGCCCGAGTCATCTCAACTGGCTCCTCTCGATGTGGAGAAGCAACGGCTCTACTCTGAGTCCCTGCTGGATGACCAAGCTTCTCACCCTAAGGGAGAGTCCAGACACCCTGCGGAGAAAACTCATTTCAGCCGCTTGTATCCGAAATCTCGTTTTTTCGATCACAACCCAAAGCTCATGACCAGGGGTCTGCAACATGTGGCTCTGGAGCCACATGCGGCTCTTCGGTCCCCCTGCAGCGGCTCTTTCAAGCTTTGACCAAAACTGAAATAAACTGAATTGTATTGGTTGTTATAACAACTAAAAGGGTTTAAACCGTTTTCCTGTACCGGTAATTTATTTTGCAAAAGCAAATACAGTATATGAATACTGTACTAGAAACATCACAAGAAGTAAAACATACTCAATTTCACTTTGTTTTATTTCTTCAAAATAGGATACGTAATTTTTCTACAATAAAAAAAATCACCTAAGAATGCATAGTTTATTGTTTAAGCTTTTAGAAATTGGGCAAAAACTATGTTTTTTTCCTTCTTTACAAGAATCTTGTATTTTATATTGTCAGAGTGTAAAATTATCAAGAAGTGTTAAAAATCATTACCGGGTAGATATTTTTAGTTTTATAAAATCACCCCAACTGTCCATTAAAGCACCCTCCAACCAACTTAAAGTGGTCTGTGGGCCACCAGTTGAGAATCCCAGTTGTTGCAGGTATTGTGGCTCCAGACACGTTGAATTTAGTGAACAAAGGGGCAGAAATGGCTCTTTTGATCGTAAAGGTTGCAGACCCCTGCTCATGACCATAGAAGAGGGTGGGAACATAGATTGATCGGTAAATTCAGAGCTTTGCCTTTTGACTCAGCTCTCTCTTCACCACGACAGCGCCCGATTCACTGCCGATGCTGAACCGATCCGCCTATCGATCTCACGCTCCAGTTTTCCCTCATTGGTGAACAAGAAAGACCCCGAGATACTTAAACTCCTCCACTTGAGGCAGGACCTCCTCCCCGACCCAGAGAAGGTACTCTACCCTTTTCCGGCTCAAGACCATGGCCTTGTATTTTGAGGAACTGATCCTCATTCCGACCGCATCACACTCGGCTGCAAACCGCTCCAGTGAAAGCTGTAGATCACGACCTGATGAAGCCAATATGACCACATCATTTGCAAAAAACAGAGAATCAGTCCTAAGGCCACAAAAACGGATCCCCTCAACACCTTGGCTGCGCCTAGAAATTCTGTCTATAAAAGTTATTAACAGAATCGGTGACAAAGGGCAACCTTGGCGGATTCCAACTCTCACCGGAAATGAGCCTGACTTACTGCCGGCAATGCGGACCAAGCTCTGACACCGGTCGTAAAGGGACCTAACATCCCGTATCAAAGGGCCTGGTACCCCATACTCCTGGAGAACCCCCCACAGGGCCCCCGAGGGACGCAGTCGAATGCCTTCTCCAAGTCCACAAAGCACATGTAAACTGGTTGGGCAAATTCCCACGCACCCTCCAGGACCTTGCTGAGGGTGTAGAACTGGTCCAGTGTTCTACGACCAGGACGAAAACCACACAGCTCCTCCTGAATCCGAGGTTCGACTATCTGAGGGACCCTCCTCTCCAGAACCCCTGAATAGACCTTAACAGGGAGGCTTAAGAGCGTGATCCCCCTATACTGTAGTTGGAACACACTCTACGGTTCCCCTTTTTGAATAGGGGAACAACCACCCCAATCTGCCAATCCAGGGAAACCACCCCCGATGTCCACACAATATTGCAGAGTCACGTAAGCCAACACAACCCCACAACATCCAGAGCCCTAAGGAACTCTGGGCGAATCTCATCCACCCCTGGGGCCCTGCCACAGAGGAGCTTTTTAACCACCTCGGTGACCTCAGCACCAGAGATTGGAGAGCCCTACCCAAAGTCCCCAGGCGCCGCTTCCTCAGTGGAAGACGTGCCAGTTGGATTGAGAAGGTCTTCCAAGTATTCTGCCCACCGACTCACAACATCCCGAGTTGAAGTCGGCAGCATGCCACCCCCACTATACAGTATAGTGTTGGTGGCGTACCGCTTCCCCCCCAAGACGCCGGATGGTGGACCAGAATCGCCTCAAAGCCGTATGGAAGTCATTCTCCATGGCCTCTCCGAACTCCTCCCACACCCAAGTTTTTGCCTCAGCAACCACCCTAGCTGCATGTCGTTTGGACCCATCAGCTGCTTCCTTGGTCCCACAGGCCAAAAAGGCCCAAATAGAACTCCTTCTTCAGCCCGACAGCATCCCTCACCGCCGGTGTCCACCACCGAGTTCGAGGGTTGCCGCCACGACAGGCACCAACAACCTTGCGGCCACAGCTCCGATAAGCCAACTCGACAATAGAGGCGCGGAACATGGCCCACTCTGACTCAAGGTCCCCCGCCTCCCTCGCAACGTGTTCAAAGCTCTCCCGGAAGTGGGAGTTAAAACTCCGTCTTACGAGAGACTCTGCCGGACGTTCCCAGCAGACCCTCAAAGTCAAAGTCAAAGTCAACTTTATTGTCAGAACTGCAATATGTACAGGACATACACAGGACCGAAATTGCGTTTCTCTCAGTCCCTCGGTGCAACAGTAACCATCTAAACACTAAACACTAAAACATTTAATAAACATAAGCATAAAATAGTAAAAAAGTGTAACACTGTCCTGAGTTTTTTCATAATAGTATAAAAGTATGAAAATTTACACCAACACTGAAACACCAAACACCCCTAAAACACCAAACACCCAATGAACATAAGCATAAAATGAAATAATAAAAGTGTAATACTGTCCTGAGTTTTTGCATAGTAGTATAAAAAGTATAAAACGTATATCTATAAAATAAACTGAAGTTTCTAGCGTTGACATTTGCAAAGAGTGGCACAGCAGCATATAAGTTAATGTACACAGTATATGTATGAGGTAGTTGATGTTGGTATATAGGCAAAGTGGCATATGAAGTAAGGCACATAAGGCACATTTGGCATCCTTAGATAAGGCTAGTCAGAGAATACTGTATATGTATCTGCAGTAGTGTAGATAAAAGTAGTGTAAATGTAAACAGTAGTAATAAATGTAAAGCAGTAGTAATAAATGTAAACAGTATTAATAAATGTAAACAGTGAATGTAAACAGTAGTATGACTATAGGCAGTAATGTAATACAAACATTAGTGCAAATATGAGAAGTAGTGCAAACTGAATGAGCACATGACCGAGAGTTTAGTGAATAACCCGTTTGATGACACAGAGTCCAGTGTTAAAATCTTTGTGTTGTGTGGTAATGTGTGAGAAAGTTTTTTGTGTTAAGGCAGTTCAAATGGGAGGGGAGGCAGAGCAGGCAGAGTGTTTAGCATTCTGACTGCCTGATGAACAGAGCTGTCTCTCAGTCTGCTGGTTCGAGCCTGGAGACTCCTCAGTCTCCTCCCTGATGGCAGCAGTCTAAAGCGGCTGTGTAGTGGGTGTGTGGGATCACCTGCCATGCAGTGGGCTTTCCGAGTGAGGCGTTTGCTGTGTAAGTCCTGCAGTGAGGGCAAGGAGGTGCCGACGATCTTCTCAGCTGCTTTCACGATGCGCTGGAGGCTCTTGCGGCAGGATGCAGTGCATGCACCAAACCACACCGTGATGCAGCTTGTCAGGACACTTTCTATGGCTCCCCTGTAGAAGGTGCACATGATGGAGGTTGAAGCTCCAGCCCTTTTCAGCTTGCGGAGAAAGTAGAGGCGCTGGTGAGCCTTCTTGGCCAGTGCTGCAGTGTTCCTGCTCCAGGACAGGTCCTTTGAGACGTGCACTCCCAGGAACTTGGTGCTGTCCACTCTCTCCACTGCGGTGCTGTTGATGGTCAGAGGGGCATGTTGTGCATCCCTCTTCCTGAAGTCCACGACAATCTCCTTTGTCTTCTCCACGTTGAGAGTGAGATTGTTGTGTCCGCACCACAAGGCCAAGCGGCTCACCTCGTTCCTGTAGTCCGTCTCATCGTTGTTGCTGATGAGACCTACCACTGTTGTGTCGTCCGCAAACTTGATGAAGTGGTTGGAGCTGTACGATGGTGTGCAGTCGTGTGTTAGCAGGGTGAATAGAAGGGGGCTCAGCACACATCCTTGTGGGGCCCCTGTGTTCAATGTGATGGTGCTAGATGTGTTACTCCCGATCCGTACTGTCTGTGGTCTCCCGGTCAGGAAGTCTAGCAGCCAGTTACACATTGAGGTGTTCAGCCCCAGACTGTCCAGTTTATGGATGAGCTGTTGGGGGATGATGGTGTTGAATGCCGAGCTGAAGTCGATGAACAGCATTCTAACATAAGAGTCCTTCGTGTCCAGATGTGTGAGAGCTGTGTGGAGGGCAGAGGAGATGGCATCGTCGGTTGAGCGATTAGGTCGGTATGCAAATTGGAAGGGATCCAGGGAGGNAGGATGCAGTGCATGCACCAAACCACACCGTGATGCAGCTTGTCAGGACACTTTCTATGGCTCCCCTGTAGAAGGTGCACATGATGGAGGTTGAAGCTCCAGCCCTTTTCAGCTTGCGGAGAAAGTAGAGGCGCTGGTGAGCCTTCTTGGCCAGTGCTGCAGTGTTCCTGCTCCAGGACAGGTCCTTTGAGACGTGCACTCCCAGGAACTTGGTGCTGTCCACTCTCTCCACTGCGGTGCTGTTGATGGTCAGAGGGGCATGTTGTGCATCCCTCTTCCTGAAGTCCACGACAATCTCCTTTGTCTTCTCCACGTTGAGAGTGAGATTGTTGTGTCCGCACCACAAGGCCAAGCGGCTCACCTCGTTCCTGTAGTCCGTCTCATCGTTGTTGCTGATGAGACCTACCACTGTTGTGTCGTCCGCAAACTTGATGAAGTGGTTGGAGCTGTACGATGGTGTGCAGTCGTGTGTTAGCAGGGTGAATAGAAGGGGGCTCAGCACACATCCTTGTGGGGCCCCTGTGTTCAATGTGATGGTGCTAGATGTGTTACTCCCGATCCGTACTGTCTGTGGTCTCCCGGTCAGGAAGTCTAGCAGCCAGTTACACATTGAGGTGTTCAGCCCCAGACTGTCCAGTTTATGGATGAGCTGTTGGGGGATGATGGTGTTGAATGCCGAGCTGAAGTCGATGAACAGCATTCTAACATAAGAGTCCTTCGTGTCCAGATGTGTGAGAGCTGTGTGGAGGGCAGAGGAGATGGCATCGTCGGTTGAGCGATTAGGTCGGTATGCAAATTGGAAGGGATCCAGGGAGGCAGGGAGGACAGATGTGATGCTTTTCATGACTAGCCGTTCAAAGCACTTCATCAGGATGGGGGTGAGTGCTACTGGGCGATAGTCATTGAGGCATGCGGGCGTTGCCTTCTTTGGGACAGGGATGATGGTGGTGGCTTTGAAACAGGTGGGGACGATGGCCTGGCTCAGTGACCAGGCTCAGTCACCAGGCTCAGTCACCCTCACAATACTTTTGGGTCTGCCAGGTCTGACTGGCATCCTCCCCACCATCTGAGTCAACTCACCACCAGGTAGTTGTCAGTTGACAGCTCTGTCCCTCTCTTCACCCGAATGTCCAAGACATGTGGTCGCAGATCAGATGAGACGACAACAAAGTCGATCATCGAACTGTAACCTAGGTTGTCCTGGTGCCAAGAGCACATATGGACACCTTTATGCTTGAACATGGTGTTCGTTATGGACAATCCATGATGAGTACAGAAGTCCAATAACAGAACACCACTCGGGTTCAGATCAGGGGGGCCATTCCTCCCAACCACACCCCTCCAGGTCTCACTGTCATTGCCCACATGAGCGTTGAAGTCCTCCAGTAGAACAAGGGAGTCCCTAGGAGGCGGACTCTCCAATACTCCCTCCAAGGACTCCAAAAGGGGTGGGTAATCTGAGCTGCCGTTTGACGCATAGGCACAAACAACAGTCAGGACCCGTCCCTCCACACGTAGGCGGAGGGAAGCTACCCTCTTGTTTACCGGGGTGAACCCCAACGTACAAGGCACCAAGATGGGGGGCAACCAGTATGCCCACTCCTGCTCGGCGCCTCTCACCAGGGGCAACTCCAGAGTGGAAGAGTGTCCAACCCCTCTCAAGGAAACTGGTTCCAGAGCCAGAGCCATGCGTTGAGGTGAGTCCGACTATTTCTAGCCGGAACCTCTCAACCTCACACACTAGCTCAGGCTCCTTCCCCACCAGAGAGGTGCCATTCCACGTCCTAATAGCCAGCTTTTGTAGCCGAAGATCAGACCGCCAGGGTCCCTGCCCTCGGCCACCACCCATCCCACATTGCGCTCGACCCCTTTGGCCCATTTGGTGAGCCCATGGGAAGGGGGACCCACGTTTCCTCTTCGGGCTGTGCCCGGCCGGGCTCCATGGGTAAAAGCCTGGCCACCAGGCGCTCGCCAGTGTGCCCCACCTCCATTGGCCAATGTAAGAATTCAAATTTAAATTTGAAATAGCCATAATTTTATGTTTTATGTGCCAACAATTGCTGGCTACAAAATGAATAATAACTGGAAAAAAAAAAAGAAATAAAACCTTCAGCAGCCAAATGTAATTGGAGACAAACATTAACTTCATTTTTGTCTCAACATACTAATGCCACTGCTATTCAGTTGGATAAATTGTTAATTAGGCTTGAGCAACTACGCGCTGCAAAGCGCTGTGAAGGCCTATTGTAATCGCTCGATTTCTTCATTATTATTATTTTTCCGTCACTTCGCGCAGCTGCTTGGGGCCTTTAACATATTCAAAAACTCACCAAACTTGACCCAAAATTGTCCCCCAACTTAAATTTTGGGATTCTGGTGGAATCGCAAGTGGACGTGGCCAAACTGCTCTACAGCGCCCCCTAATGTGAGTTGTGGGAAACCAAGGGTCGTACAGATCTGAAACTCTGTACATAGGTAGATACCCCCGATTCAACAAAAAAAGACTCTTGGAGGTACCTTCTAAAATGCACAGGGAGGTGGCCATTTTGGGTCAAAAGTAAAATTTTGGTCATTTTTCATGTTTACTCATGTCGAACTTTGACGAACTCCTTCTCAGGCATTCGACCTATCTGCTTCATTCTTGGTCAGAATGCAGCTAAGGCATGGGGATTTAAAAGTTATCAATAAAATTGACTTTTCGTATATGTTCAGGGGGCGTGAAGGAATGGGGAACTTGGCGTACTCGTCGAAACAAACGAAACCCTATAATTTTCTCATTAAATGCTCCATTGGCACCAAACTTGGCATGAGGGATCCTGGTTGGATGCCTGACGATCCTATGTTGTCATAGTCTGACCTCACTGAAGCCCCGCCCCCTCAGAACAGGAAGTGACTTTTTTTGCTTGGAAACCTCCAACTCTGGCTCTCTTGATCTAATCCAGATGATCTTGTGTCAGATGACTGATAACAAGTTGGTCTCACTTGTTTTAAAGCACCAATGGTTTACAGCGGAGGGCGTGGCCGTGGCCACGCAGTGAAGTCACAGGTCACGCCGCCGCCATACGTTTTGCTCTAGATTCCACATGTTTCAGCCCAGCTGCACCAAACTCACTGACATCGATCCTTGTTCACCCCCCGGCAGGGTTCTGGTGCAATACTTGGTGGGCGTGGCCTAATTCCTCAACAGCGCCCTCTAGAATATTTTTAAAAAAAACAGCCCCCAGCCATGCTTTATCCCAGAATTATGAAACTTGGTACACGTGTGCTGGTGAAGATTCTCAGTCGTCCAGGACATGGTAAATCAAAAAAGGCGTTCAATACAGAAACAACTGGACTTTATTTACAAATAAAGTCCAGTTGTTTCTGTATTGAACGCCTTTTTTGATTGGTACACATGTGTATCATGTCAGGACCTACAAAAAAGTTTCTTAGAGCAATGGTTCAAAGCCAACAGGAAGTCGGCCATTTTAGGTCAAAATCACAATTTTGTCTATTTCATTGACGTCATATCTGAGCGAACTTGTCCTCGAGCTTTCGAGATCCGGGTGTCAAACTCGGTCAACACAATCTTGAGGCATTGAAGGTCAAAAGTTGTTAAAAGTTTTTTTCTATGTCAAAGCATGTGGGCGTGGCCAAGCCACAAATCTGGCCATTCTCCATGAAACATCAAGCTGGAATAACTTCCCAGTACCCGGTATAAGCTCCCAGCTGCACCAAACTCACTAAGATCGATACTTGTCCATCCCTCGACAGGACTACAGTCCAATATGTAGTGGGCGTTGCCTAATTCTTCCACAGCACCCCCTAGAATATGTCGGCATGGGCATGGCAGCATGGCGAGTAAAAGACCAACAGGCGATGCTGGAGCTCTTGAGTTTGCATGTGATTTTGAATAATTGGCAGATGCGCACCATGATAGTGACTGGGTGGACTAGCTAGAGTTCACACGCTTGCCACAATAAGGGCGGAGCGGCGCTTTGTTGCGAGGGCCTCAACGCCGCATGCGGCTTTAATTTTACTTGCTTTTTGAAGAATAACACAATGCCAATAACGAATTAATCCATTCATCCATCCATTACCTTTACCTGTTTCTTCCCTTTTGGGTCAAGGGGTCACTGGTGCCCATGTCTAGCTATCACTTTACAAGAGGCGGGGGACACCCTGAACAGGTCGTAAGTCCACCACAGGGACAGATAGAGACAACGAGACAACCAACCATTCACTCTCTCTCTCACCTAGGGACAACTTAGAGTTACCAATCAACCTAACATGCATGTTTTTGATCTGTGGGAGGAATCTGGAGTACCTGGAGAAAACCCACACATGCATGGAGAGAACATGCAAACTCAACCCAAAAAGGCCCCTGGACCGGGATTTGAACCAGGGTATCCTGCTTGCTGAGAAGCAGCAGCTCTACCAACTGAGCCAACATGCTGCCCAAAATGCATTCAATTCAATTCAATTCAACCTTTATTGTATACAGGTTAATCTCACTGAGCCTCGAGGACTCATTTACAAGAGAAACCTGTATGAAAGACATCAGTATCACATTGTGGTGTCTAGGTGGAAATAGAGGGCACAGGGTATGGATCCAGCATCAAACTTAGAGCATCCTTAAGGTTGGTTTATACTCGTTGTCTCACGTCTTTTACCCCCTGTTGAGTGCCCAGCGATGACGCAATTGCGTGTGTGTCACCGACCGCATTTGAGTGTTTATACTTTGATAAGACTGGGGGATACATTATAATAAATCCCTCCCTCTTCCCTCCCACTGCATATTTCTCTCCTCAGGACCATGCGGGGGGGGTCTCCGCTCGCTTTAAACGCGCATTTTTACGCATAACAGCGGAGTTTTCTTTGTTTTAAAAGCTGCGCAGATGCGCAATCCTCTTCATGTTGTCAACTTTACACGTGCATGCTTTAGCTCCTGTGTGCGCCGCGTGTTCGTAAATATATATATTAGCGCTTATGTATTTTTAGGTGATTTTTTTTCAGTTCATATCTTAGATGTTATTACTGTTTTTCTTTTACATTTTATTGTTGGATGTAACTGGGACCCTGTGTACATAATTTTGTTCCACCACATGTACCACATGTGGTGCAAATGACAATAAAGTATCTCTGACTCAGACTGACTCTGAAAACGACTGAACAAGTTCAGCTTGTTTGAAAGGGTTGCAGTGGAAAGCCTTTTCTCATTAAGAATAATACACATCACTTTGGTATGTAAAGATCCATGAATGAACCAGAAAACTTCTGGGGCAATGAAAGCAATTTGGACACATAAGACCAACATGGAGGTGTCTGAACATGATGTACCACGCCATGTTCAGAGAAAACCAATAGCGTATCAGCACACTGGTTGAAGCAGAGGGCCATTTGTCCTGAGCCTGGTTCTACTGGAGGTTTCTTCCTGTTAAATGGGAGTTTTTCTTTTCCACTTTTGCCTTTGTGCTTGCTTAGGATGGGAGACTGTGACGAAGTGAAGATTCAGCACAATCTGAGTTAACGTCTGTTGTGCCTTAGCGCTATATAAATAAACTGAACTGAATTTAATTGAATTGGTGGATGGGTAATTATTTGGGCTCATTTTGCAGCTGCAGAACCTAGATACCTTTCAATCATTGAGTCCACGGTGAACTCCTCTATAGACGAAAAAATTGTAAGGTCAAATGTAAGGACACAGCAGCTACTCATGCCATCAACTACAACAAAACTACTGAAAAAGAAAAGGTCAACGTGCTGTATAGCAGACAATCAAAGTCCAGATCCTCAGTCTGATTGAAATGCTGTTGTGGGAACTTGAGAGTCAATCAGAAACAAATGTCTGCAAACCTCAATGAACTGAAGCAATGCTGTTAAAAAAAAGGAAGCTCTACAAGCTCCAGGATCATGGGGTTGACTTAAATTTTCTACACACAGTTTATCCAATTTTAAATAAACAATGATGGACTTTGTTAAATATTTTTGTTCCCTTGAAGTTGGACTTAATAATTTTAGAACGAGGTAAAGACTAGCTCATTTTGATTTTGGTTAATAATAAGAAGGCATTCTTTCTTTCTGTACGTTACACCGTGGGCACTGCTGATAATGCATTAACACTAAAAATAAACTGCTTTTTGTAAATAAACAAATGAAAATGTAAAATAAAAAGTGCACACTCTATTGTTAATTGGAGGCTCCCACTTTTGCAATGATGCAGCTAATGGCTCTGACAGATAAGTCTTTGCTTTTTGTCATTAAAAGAGCATCTATAAAAATCAACACCTGGGTTTTTAAGAACCTTTTGTGTACACACTTGTGAACAACAACTTGACAGCATTTTTGTTGTTTAAAATCACTTAAAATCATTTTTTCCACATTTCACACTCTCCAATTCAGCATTGGGGATATTTTTCCAACCAATAGGAAACCAAGACAGCTGGTGCTCGTGGCATCAAGATGAAATGGGTCTATATGTGCAGATGAAGCAGGCTCTGAAATCTGCTCCATATAAATAGACCAGAGGACATAACTTGATGTGCTACAACATGATGACATCATCACAGTACCCTGGCATCAGTCTAGCTACAACAGCTGAGCCAGGTCTTTATCTTGACCTTTTTAGGTCACCACATCCATTATTGACCCAGATCCACAGACCCAAAGCACGAACAAATCTGACAAGCAATACAAAAATAAACTGCACACCCAGAGTCAGACTAACTGTCAAACCACCTCAGCTGTCTTCAAATGGAGGCTACCCAGAAACTATTCAAAATGAAAAAATCTATCTGTAATCCTATAGCCACTTTAGAACATCCATTTTTCTTTCCAATCATCATTATTATTATTATTATTTTGAGTATGGACTGTTGGCTGTGGCAGCAATTTTTATTCAGTTTATCCCCAAAAGGCTATCAGTTGTAAATATGCATCCAATTATTGTATTCAGCAGGTTTCATCAAAATCTGTCCAGTGGTTTTTATAAGATAATTTGGTAACCGCCCCCACCCCCCAAAACACACACACACACACACACAGGTTTGTTTTACTATCTTTGTGGGGCCATTGCATTGACTTCCATTCATTTTTCATTCATTTCTATAGCCTAACCCTGACCTTTACCCTAAACCTAACCATTACCAATGCATACCTAACCCTAACCTTAACACATCCTCAATTCACACCTTAGTCCTAAACCTAACCCCTAACCCACCAACGGGACTTCTTCTTATGGGGCCCGGGCTTTGGGCCCCATAAGAACCAGTTGGGCCTCACAATTTGGTAAAACTCAGAAAACTGGGCCTTACAACGTAGCATAAACAAGGACACATATACACACACACTTTTCTATTTTTACAGGGACTATGATTTGACATCCATTCATTTTTCAGTCATTTCTTTAGTCTCCGTAAACCTAACTCCTAATCCACCACTATGGGGCCTGGGCTTTGGGCCTCATAAGGAGCTGTTGGTCCTCACAATGTAGTATATGTTGGAAAAATAAAATTTACAAGGTAAAAAAAATACAAAGACCCCTCCTCCCCCCACACACACATACACAGGCAAACATATGATGATAATGAAACATCGGGCATGTCATTGTGACAGTCTTTGGTTAAAACGATGTGATTTTTGTAAGTAAACTCAAAACATTGATTATTTGTCTCCATAACGGAAGCATAAACATGTTTTTCAATTTTATTATGGCTGAATTGATCAAGTCTTTACATTTTTTTGTGAACACTGTACTGACAAAAAACAGTAAAAAAAAAAAAAATTGTTGTTGTTGTTCCAACAAAGTTAAATCAGGTCCTCTGGTCGGTTTCTTTTTGTTGAAACGTTTCATCTTTTATAAAAAAAAACTTCATTACAGTAGTCTTAAGAAACACCACAAACTCAGTCTTATAAATAGCACCGTCACATAAGAAAGTGATGTTGCTATTTATAAGACTGAGTTTGTTGCAGCTCCTCAGACTGATGAGGTCTTTTTGATAAAAGATGAAACATTTCAACAAAAAGAAACCGACCAGAGGACCTGACTTAACTTTGTTAGATATTTATCTACCTCGATTATTGCGCATGAATGAAGATGTCTTTAGTTGTTGCTGCTTTTTGTAAAATTAAAAACGTTGTTTGGACAGAGTTCTGCTATAAAATTTGCATTTGATGTTAAATGTAATTTTTGGTACTTGGGTGGGCCTATTTGTCTCATCCCTCTGTAAAGAGGCTCTGGTTAATGCTATTGCTATTGTTGGATGTAACTGGGACCCTGTGTGTACAATTTTATTCCAACTTATATATCACATGAGATGTGAATGACAATAAAACCTACTTGAACTTGAACTTAATGGTACAAACCATTTTTGCTCTTGCTCTGAACCAAACGATACACAACATGTCCCCAGCTGGGACAGGTAATCCAAACTACCCAAACATTTTTAACACATTTTGTTTAGTTATTCCCGCTAAAAATTCTGATAGTTTCTGGCCACTGAATGTAAATATGACAAGTGGAGGGTGTGAATTAAAATGTTCTGTTCAATGATTTGAATGGTGCTGCCAAGCTGCCATGAGGTGAAACATCATAGACCAAGCTGCATCACTGTTCTTTGTACACGGTAGAATCAGAACAAAATGGAGTGTGATGCAGCTTCTGAAAAACCCAGACTCACTGCCAGGTTGTGTTTCAAAGCAGTGAGCTCTGAGTGAAGAGAGGGGCCAACAGAGATCATTAGCATGCATGAGAATGGCATGGAAAGAAAGAGCAGATTATACATCTGTATGTTTGCTGATGAGATAGAGGGGTTTAGGTCCCTCAGCCCAGTTTGAATCACAAATCTGCACCAAGGGAGGGGAAAGGCCACGGCTGGAGAAGAGCAGGAAAAGAAAGACTAGGCCTTTTAGCAAACGCAATGAGGTGGGTGTCATGCTGTAGATTTAGAGCAGATGTCTCAAATATGTAAATTCTATTCAACTCAATTCAGTTTATTTATACAGAGCAAAGTCACAACAGAAACATTCACATACATAAAAATTATATTAGTAACATTATTTATCTAAGGTACAGGATAGCCAGTCGACTGCATTGAGTACCGTACTTTTCGGCGTATAAGACACCGTTTTTTTTTTACTCATTTGAATGTCCTGCAGATTATACGCTGAAGCGTCTTATTTATGGATTTTTTCCCCCATATTTTTAGACCCATTTTTGGCTCTGATATCGCCGTTTTTCATTTTGGGCAAAAAATGGTGCAGTACCACTTTTGTCTGCTAGGGGGACACTTCCAGAGAGTACACCGACCGTTTCTAGCTCATGTGTCCGAAAAAAGCCTCCTCTGGTCGGACTGACTCTGTCGCTGCCCGGCCTCCTGCTCTGGGGCTAACCACTGTTAGCTGTGTTGTTAGCTGTTTTTTTAAGCAAGATAACTCATAAACCACACCGCGGATTTTCTTGAAACTTACAGAGCGTAATTATTTGGTGGTCATTTACAACCTTTTAGCTGAAGAAGATGTTTAGAGCTAAAAAAAACACTTTTTTAGAGCTCTTTTAGCATGTTGTTAGCAGTAGCTACCGCAAACAGATACCTACTGTTTAGATAAACAGCTCTTAAACCACTCGACAGATATTTTTTAGGCTTACAGAGTCTACCGGTAATTATATGGGTTTCATTTACAAACAGTTGACATGTATAAGACATTTGAGATAAAATTCAAATTTTTATTCGTTGTTTAGAGACGGAATCGTCTCGTAGCTTCAGTTTTATTTCCGTTTATATTGTTATAAATCATAAACCACTCAGTGAATATTTTTTCTGCTTACAGAGTGTATTTATATGGGTTTTAATTTACAAACTGTTGACCTGTATAAGACATTTGAGATAAAATTCAAATTTTTATAATTTATTTTATAGTAGCCCACAATTTAAATCCAGCAGATTTGACCATTTCGTGAATTGATTAAGGAACGGTTAAGCTCAGGAACCCTTGTGCTTGAATGTGCTGAATGTCGGCTAAGAAATATATTTTTTCTCAGCAAACAAATAATTGTTTTTACCGTGTTGTTAATCTTGTAAACTCCTTCCGTGCTCGCTCACTTCTGTGGCCCCCATTTTCAGCAGGACAAATGAGGCGCTGACGCGTCGCGTAGCAGTGACGCATAATAGATGCGTCTTATAGGGCAAAGCGGCTTATTTATGGATTTTTACAAATTATTCCCAATAATTGGACAAAGCGGCTTATACACAGAAGCGTGTTAAACGCCGAAGAGTACGGTATTCATTTCATCATAGTCTCCCATCCTGAGCTAGTACAAAGGCAACAGTGGAAAGGAAAAGCTCCCTTTTAACAGGAAGAAACCTCCAGCAGAACCAGGCTCAGGATGAGCGGCCATCTGCTTCGACCAGCTGGGCTTGAGAGGACAGGAAGGAGTAACGGACACAGAATGGCAGGTCCAGAATGGAGGTGAGCAGGTCTTTAGGAGGAAAGACAAATAAAAAACAGAGATAGAAAAAAGAAATATTTACAAACTATTCATTTGTAACTATTTGATTAAATGTAGTCTATTTGTCCTGCTGCAGGCTAAGCCTATAGCAGCATAACTAAGGGATAGCTCATGAAACCCAAGGCAACCCTAACAGGATTTATCACAAAGGAAAGTCTTCAAACTGGACAATGTGTCAGCCTCAAGGACAGAAACTGGAAGTTGGATCCACAAGAGAGGAGCCTGAGAACTGAAATATATTCCTCACATTTGGCTTTTGGAAACTCTAGGAACCACAAGTAAACCTGTAGTCTGAGAGTGAAGTGCTCTGTTAGGAAAATATGGAACAATAAGGTCTATAAGCTGGACCTAGGTTGTTGAGAGCTTTGCATGTTAGAAGTAAGATTTTGAATTATATTCTGGATTTGACAGGGAGCCAGTGGAGAGATATGATCTCTCCCACTAACTCCAGTTAAGACTCTGGCAGCAGCATTTTGGATCAACTGAAAACTTTTTAAAGAAGTTTTTGGACACCCAGGTAATAAACAATTGCAATAGTCCAGTCTAGATGTGACAAATGCAGGAACCAGTTTTTCGGCATCGTTTTTAGATAAGATGTTTCTAATTTTAGTGATATTATGCGGGTGGAAGAAGACAGTTCTGGTATAACAAAAAAAGAGTAAAAGAACAAAGGGATAGGTTGATCCCAAGATTAAAGGCATAGCACAGTCATTTTAAAGTGGAGTTTAGGTATAAAAAGTTACGAAAAATTAATATCTTACCTGTTATAGATACCTTTTTGAACCACCGCACTTTGAAAAATGAGTTCATCAGCCTTTCTGACAAGTTAACAACTCCAAGTGTAAAGTGGATTGCTTGAAAACAGCTCCAATCTCCAGAACTCCACAATGCTTTTGCGGTCACTATTTTGCACAATGTACCTTAACGCTATCAGTTTCTCAGTACCCGGTTATTTACAGAGAAGTCTGTGCTTATTTTCAAGAACTAATAATAGCAGCCGCAAAGAGTGGCTTTGGAAATGGGTCTGTTTAGACTCTATTGACTGGACAGCCTTGTTTAAGAGAACTCTTCTAAAGCAGATTGCTGCTCTCGTAAAACAGCTCTGTTCTTCAAAATCCCATAGCCATTTATGCAAAAGCTAGCATAGACATAACAAAGACACTTGGTATTTTTGTCAGGTGTTGACAGGATAGACCTGAGCAGAGTCAAAGCAAGTTATTGTGACACTGGGCAATGGAAAAACGGCTTTTGTGGTGCATCAACGACAACTGCTCCACTAGGCTGTCTGTCAAAGATTTGAGAAGTTGTTTTCAGTCGCCCTTTTGTTGAAGCCTACTGGGTGTGTTGGCAACAAGGCTGTGACTGAGAAGGCCAGCCATCTGGCCTTAGGGACTCTCCCCTACATGTAGGGTTCTTTACGGTTCACTGGAAGCACGAGAGAGGCAAGGAATAAAAAGGCTTCCTCGCCACGTGAGCTGTGAACTCAACCTCGTACGGGAGCAGATGGTGACAGCAACATGCGTTACAGTACGTTCATAATTAAAAGGGAATAAGTTGCCTGACGGAAATCCACAATGATCTCTGTTTTTTCTATATTACACTGACACACAAACACACACAAAAGCTGATTCTTATCGCCTGAAACTACCTGTATATTCAAAATAAATGGCCTGCCAAGCATTTGATGAGTTGCCTAGAAATCCCAAATGCTTATATTGCCTTGGCTGCTTTCAAGTAATCATCCCCATGGTAACACCTGACACTAGCTATTCATCATGCAGCCTGTATAAACTCCCGCACATCCACAGCGAGTCACACAGTCGACTTTTTGCATCCACTGTCGACAAGTAGCCACACAAAGCACATCAGCGGATGGTGACGCATTCTAAAGTAAATCTTATTGAATGCTTTGTGTCCTGCTACATCGCGCGCCCTTCAATATTACCTGCCAATCATTGCCGTTAATGCGACAGATGAGAAGAAACTTGTTAAGATGAATCTGGCTGAAATGTGTTGCCTGTGCTGTGGCATCAGAGGATGAATTTTTAGGAATCTGGAGCTCAGGTGGGATAAACTCAGGCGGAAATTGAAAATCTTTGACTGTAAATAAAATAATACAAGGCTGCATATGTAACACAAATACAGTAGTTCCACTGTGTGTAGCTCTTAGGTGTTTCAGTCTTGCAGCGTTTTATCCATCTGTCAGTGATACTGATGTTTCTCACTCAGGGCTACAGGGCACAGGATGAAAGAAGAGGAGTGAAAGTGGGGAAGTATTTGCGATGTGTAGACATCCTCTCTTCGCACTTTTGTTTGGTGTTTGAGGACAGACATAAAGATCTATCTCAAAGCTGTCACAGCAGGGTGTGGTGGAGGCCCGAGGCAGAAAGATAAAGAAAACAATATATATATATATATATATATATATATATATATATATATATATATATATATATATATATATATATATATATATATATATATATATATATATATATATATATATATATATATATATATATATATTATATATATATATATATATATATATATATATATATATATATATATATATATATATATATATATATATATATATATATATATATATATATATATATATATATATATATATATATATATATATATATATATATATATATATATATATATATATATATATATATATATATATATATATATATATATATATATATATATATATATATATATATATATATATATATATATATATATATATATATATATATATATATATAT
Organism: Garcialebias charrua; assembly: GCA_038048925.1. Taxonomy (NCBI): domain Eukaryota; kingdom Metazoa; phylum Chordata; class Actinopteri; order Cyprinodontiformes; family Rivulidae; genus Garcialebias; species Garcialebias charrua. Next base: position 45,522 of record JBBPBX010002511.1, read on the forward strand.
ATATATATATATATATATATATATATTATATATATATATATATATATATATATATATATATATATATATATATATATATATATATATATATATATATATATATATATATATATATATATGTATATATATATATATATATATATTATTTTTTTTTTTTTTTACAGTCTGTAATGTAGGATAATCAATGGGCAGTTTAAATGACAAAACCACTTTAAATCCAAAATGAGTTCTGATCAGAACAAAGGGAGAACACTGACAGAGTGACATAAAAAGTCAGAGTCAGAGTCAGAGTCAGAGTCAGAGAGAATTTATTGTCATTTGCACCGCATGTAGTACATGTGTTGAAAACGAGATTATGTACACAGGGTCCCAGTTACATCCAACAACAAATGCAAGAGAAAAACAATAATAACATCTAGGATTAACTAAGAGAGACATCAGCTAGTAATACACTAAGCCCTAATGTAGTAGAAAAACATCATTATAAACAGCAGCACGAACATGAGTCATTATGAGCAGATGGTCACAGATGAACACAGCAACAAGAAACAGATCAGTATCAACATGATGTGACATTTTGCAGTGTTTATTCTTATTATTTATTTATTCATGAGTCTGACAGCCTCAGGGTAGAAGCTGTTCCTCAGTCTAGTGGTTCTACATTTGATGCTCCTCAACCTCCGTCCCGAGGGGAGTGGTGCAAAGAGTGAGTGTGCTGGGTGAGTGAGGTCTTTCATGATGCAGGTGGCTCTTTTTCTGCATCTGGAGGTGTAAATGTCTGTGATGGTGGGGAGACTGACTCCCACAGACTTCTGTGCAGCCTTCACCACTCTCTGTAGAGCTTTCCTCTCTGCAACTGTGCAGCCTCCATGCCACACGTTGATGCTGGAGCACAGGACGCTCTCCACTGCACACCTGTAGAACGAGGTGAGGACTGAGCTTCTCAGACCAGCTCGTCTCAGCCGTCTGAGGAAGTAGAGTCTTTGATGTCCTTTCTTGATCAGGCTGGTGGTGTTGTTGCTCCAGCTGAGGTTATCATTCAAGTGTACACCCAGGTACTTGTAGCTGGAGACCACCTCCACCGCAGATCCACCTATATACAGTGGGGTGTGGGTGTGTTTGTTCCTTCTGAAGTCCACAATCATCTCCTTCGTCTTCTTCACATTCATGTGAAGGTTGTTCTCTTTGCACCAGCTCTCCAGATGTTCCACCTCCTGTCTGTAGCTGGATTCATCATTATCTGTGATGCATCCCACCACAGCTGTATCATCTGCAAACTTAACAATATGACAGCCTGGATGTGTGGCTGTACAATCATATGTGAGCAGAGTGAACAGAAGAGGGCTCAGCACACATCCTTGAGGAGAGCCAGTGCTGAGGGTGATGGTGGAGGAGGAGAAGTTGTGGATCTTCACGGACTGTGGTCTGTTTGTTAAGAAGTCTAGTACCCAGTTACAGATGGAGGGGCTTAGTCCAAGTGTGGATAGTTTGTCTATCAGAGTTTGGGGGATCATGGTGTTGAAGGCAGATGTGAAGTCCACAAAGAGCAGACGCACGTATGAGTCCTTCTGATCCAGGTGGGTGAGAGCAGTGTGGACCACAGAGGAGATGGCGTCCTCTGTTGATCGGTTCTCGCGGTATGCATATTGATGAGGGATAAAAAGATGTATTAACAAAGTGAAAACTCTAAATAGTGGCAGGACAGACAAAACTGATGTACAGGCAATCATGTACCAAGTGAGATTATGATATGAAACACAATAGAAAAGTAGGAAATAAAGCTGGAAACAAAACTAGCCAAAACCTAAAATTCAAGAATTCAAGTATTCAGGGTTCTTTGTCATTCGCAAAATCGTGAACTAAATTGTGTACACAGGGTCCCAGTTACATCCAACAAAAATACAAAATTCATAAGAAAAACACTATTACTATCTATGACATGAACTAAGAAAAACTTTTAAAATATGCTAAGCACTGGTAGTACAAAAACAATAAAAACAATACGCCGAACAGCAGCAGGCATGAGTCATGAGCAGATGAGCACGAATGAACACAGCAACAAGAAACAGATCAGCAGTAATATGAAACATATCAGCAGCAACATGAAACAGATCAGCAGCAACATGAAATAGATCAGCAGCAACATGAAACAGATCAGCAGCAACATGAAACAGATCAGCAGCAACATGAAATAGATCAGCAGCAACATGAAACAGATCAGCAGCAACATGAAACAGATCAGCAGCAACATGAAACAGATCAGCAGCAACATGAAACAGATCAGCAGCAACATGAAACAGATCAGCAGCAACATGAAACAGATCAGCAGCAACATGAAACAGATCAGCAGCAACATGAAACAGATCAGCAGCAACATGAAACAGATCAGCAGCAACATGAAACAGATCAGCAGCAACATGAAACAGATCAGCAGCAACATGAAACAGATCAGCAGCAACATGAAACAGATCAGCAGCAACATGAAACAGATCAGCAGCAACATGAAACAGATCAGCAGCAACATGAAACAGATCAGCAGCAACATGAAACAGATCAGCAGCAACATGAAACAGATCAGCAGCAACATGAAACAGATCAGCAGCAACATGAAACAGATCAGCAGCAACATGAAACAGATCAGCAGCAACATGAAACAGATCAGCAGCAACATGAAACAGATCAGCAGCAACATGAAACAGATCAGCAGCAACATGAAACAGATCAGCAGCAACATGAAACAGATCAGCAGCAACATGAAACAGATCAGCAGCAACATGAAACAGATCAGCAGCAACATGAAACAGATCAGCAGCAACATGAAACAGATCAGCAGCAACATGAAACAGATCAGCAGCAACATGAAACAGATCAGCAGCAACATGAAACAGATCAGCAGCAACATGAAACAGATCAGCAGCAACATGAAACAGATCAGCAGCAACATGAAACAGATCAGCAGCAACATGAAACAGATCAGCAGCAACATGAAACAGATCAGCAGCAACATGAAACAGATCAGCAGCAACATGAAACAGATCAGCAGCAACATGAAACAGATCAGCAGCAACATGAAACAGATCAGCAGCAACATGAAACAGATCAGCAGCAACATGAAACAGATCAGCAGCAACATGAAACAGATCAGCAGCAACATGAAACAGATCAGCAGCAACATGAAACAGATCAGCAGCAACATGAAACAGATCAGCAGCAACATGAAACAGATCAGCAGCAACATGAAACAGATCAGCAGCAACATGAAACAGATCAGCAGCAACATGAAACAGATCAGCAGCAACATGAAACAGATCAGCAGCAACATGAAACAGATCAGCAGCAACATGAAACAGATCAGCAGCAACATGAAACAGATCAGCAGCAACATGAAACAGATCAGCAGCAACATGAAACAGATCAGCAGCAACATGAAACAGATCAGCAGCAACATGAAACAGATCAGCAGCAACATGAAACAGATCAGCAGCAACATGAAACAGATCAGCAGCAACATGAAACAGATCAGCAGCAACATGAAACAGATCAGCAGCAACATGAAACAGATCAGCAGCAACATGAAACAGATCAGCAGCAACATGAAACAGATCAGCAGCAACATGAAACAGATCAGCAGCAACATGAAACAGATCAGCAGCAACATGAAACAGATCAGCAGCAACATGAAACAGATCAGCAGCAACATGAAACAGATCAGCAGCAACATGAAACAGATCAGCAGCAACATGAAACAGATCAGCAGCAACATGAAACAGATCAGCAGCAACATGAAACAGATCAGCAGCAACATGAAACAGATCAGCAGCAACATGAAACAGATCAGCAGCAACATGAAACAGATCAGCAGCAACATGAAACAGATCAGCAGCAACATGAAACAGATCAGCAGCAACATGAAACAGATCAGCAGCAACATGAAACAGATCAGCAGCAACATGAAACAGATCAGCAGCAACATGAAACAGATCAGCAGCAACATGAAACAGATCAGCAGCAACATGAAACAGATCAGCAGCAACATGAAACAGATCAGCAGCAACATGAAACAGATCAGCAGCAACATGAAACAGATCAGCAGCAACATGAAACAGATCAGCAGCAACATGAAACAGATCAGCAGCAACATGAAACAGATCAGCAGCAACATGAAACAGATCAGCAGCAACATGAAACAGATCAGCAGCAACATGAAACAGATCAGCAGCAACATGAAACAGATCAGCAGCAACATGAAACAGATCAGCAGCAACATGAAACAGATCAGCAGCAACATGAAACAGATCAGCAGCAACATGAAACAGATCAGCAGCAACATGAAACAGATCAGCAGCAACATGAAACAGATCAGCAGCAACATGAAACAGATCAGCAGCAACATGAAACAGATCAGCAGCAACATGAAACAGATCAGCAGCAACATGAAACAGATCAGCAGCAACATGAAACAGATCAGCAGCAACATGAAACAGATCAGCAGCAACATGAAACAGATCAGCAGCAACATGAAACAGATCAGCAGCAACATGAAACAGATCAGCAGCAACATGAAACAGATCAGCAGCAACATGAAACAGATCAGCAGCAACATGAAACAGATCAGCAGCAACATGAAACAGATCAGCAGCAACATGAAACAGATCAGCAGCAACATGAAACAGATCAGCAGCAACATGAAACAGATCAGCAGCAACATGAAACAGATCAGCAGCAACATGAAACAGATCAGCAGCAACATGAAACAGATCAGCAGCAACATGAAACAGATCAGCAGCAACATGAAACAGATCAGCAGCAACATGAAACAGATCAGCAGCAACATGAAACAGATCAGCAGCAACATGAAACAGATCAGCAGCAACATGAAACAGATCAGCAGCAACATGAAACAGATCAGCAGCAACATGAAACAGATCAGCAGCAACATGAAACAGATCAGCAGCAACATGAAACAGATCAGCAGCAACATGAAACAGATCAGCAGCAACATGAAACAGATCAGCAGCAACATGAAACAGATCAGCAGCAACATGAAACAGATCAGCAGCAACATGAAACAGATCAGCAGCAACATGAAACAGATCAGCAGCAACATGAAACATGAAACAGATCAGCAGCAACATGAAACAGATCAGCAGCAACATGAAACAGATCAGCAGCAACATGAAACAGATCAGCAGCAACATGAAACAGATCAGCAGCAACATGAAACAGATCAGCAGCAACATGAAACAGATCAGCAGCAACATGAAACAGATCAGCAGCAACATGAAACAGATCAGCAGCAACATGAAACAGATCAGCAGCAACATGAAACAGATCAGCAGCAACATGAAACAGATCAGCAGCAACATGAAACAGATCAGCAGCAACATGAAACAGATCAGCAGCAACATGAAACAGATCAGCAGCAACATGAAACAGATCAGCAGCAACATGAAACAGATCAGCAGCAACATGAAACAGATCAGCAGCAACATGAAACAGATCAGCAGCAACATGAAACAGATCAGCAGCAACATGAAACAGATCAGCAGCAACATGAAACAGATCAGCAGCAACATGAAACAGATCAGCAGCAACATGAAACAGATCAGCAGCAACATGAAACAGATCAGCAGCAACATGAAACAGATCAGCAGCAACATGAAACAGATCAGCAGCAACATGAAACAGATCAGCAGCAACATGAAACAGATCAGCAGCAACATGAAACAGATCAGCAGCAACATGAAACAGATCAGCAGCAACATGAAACAGATCAGCAGCAACATGAAACAGATCAGCAGCAACATGAAACAGATCAGCAGCAACATGAAACAGATCAGCAGCAACATGAAACAGATCAGCAGCAACATGAAACAGATCAGCAGCAACATGAAACAGATCAGCAGCAACATGAAACAGATCAGCAGCAACATGAAACAGATCAGCAGCAACATGAAACAGATCAGCAGCAACATGAAACAGATCAGCAGCAACATGAAACAGATCAGCAGCAACATGAAACAGATCAGCAGCAACATGAAACAGATCAGCAGCAACATGAAACAGATCAGCAGCAACATGAAACAGATCAGCAGCAACATGAAACAGATCAGCAGCAACATGAAACAGATCAGCAGCAACATGAAACAGATCAGCAGCAACATGAAACAGATCAGCAGCAACATGAAACAGATCAGCAGCAACATGAAACAGATCAGCAGCAACATGAAACAGATCAGCAGCAACATGAAACAGATCAGCAGCAACATGAAACAGATCAGCAGCAACATGAAACAGATCAGCAGCAACATGAAACAGATCAGCAGCAACATGAAACAGATCAGCAGCAACATGAAACAGATCAGCAGCAACATGAAACAGATCAGCAGCAACATGAAACAGATCAGCAGCAACATGAAACAGATCAGCAGCAACATGAAACAGATCAGCAGCAACATGAAACAGATCAGCAGCAACATGAAACAGATCAGCAGCAACATGAAACAGATCAGCAGCAACATGAAACAGATCAGCAGCAACATGAAACAGATCAGCAGCAACATGAAACAGATCAGCAGCAACATGAAACAGATCAGCAGCAACATGAAACAGATCAGCAGCAACATGAAACAGATCAGCAGCAACATGAAACAGATCAGCAGCAACATGAAACAGATCAGCAGCAACATGAAACAGATCAGCAGCAACATGAAACAGATCAGCAGCAACATGAAACAGATCAGCAGCAACATGAAACAGATCAGCAGCAACATGAAACAGATCAGCAGCAACATGAAACAGATCAGCAGCAACATGAAACAGATCAGCAGCAACATGAAACAGATCAGCAGCAACATGAAACAGATCAGCAGCAACATGAAACAGATCAGCAGCAACATGAAACAGATCAGCAGCAACATGAAACAGATCAGCAGCAACATGAAACAGATCAGCAGCAACATGAAACAGATCAGCAGCAACATGAAACAGATCAGCAGCAACATGAAACAGATCAGCAGCAACATGAAACAGATCAGCAGCAACATGAAACAGATCAGCAGCAACATGAAACAGATCAGCAGCAACATGAAACAGATCAGCAGCAACATGAAACAGATCAGCAGCAACATGAAACAGATCAGCAGCAACATGAAACAGATCAGCAGCAACATGAAACAGATCAGCAGCAACATGAAACAGATCAGCAGCAACATGAAACAGATCAGCAGCAACATGAAACAGATCAGCAGCAACATGAAACAGATCAGCAGCAACATGAAACAGATCAGCAGCAACATGAAACAGATCAGCAGCAACATGAAACAGATCAGCAGCAACATGAAACAGATCAGCAGCAACATGAAACAGATCAGCAGCAACATGAAACAGATCAGCAGCAACATGAAACAGATCAGCAGCAACATGAAACAGATCAGCAGCAACATGAAACAGATCAGCAGCAACATGAAACAGATCAGCAGCAACATGAAACAGATCAGCAGCAACATGAAACAGATCAGCAGCAACATGAAACAGATCAGCAGCAACATGAAACAGATCAGCAGCAACATGAAACAGATCAGCAGCAACATGAAACAGATCAGCAGCAACATGAAACAGATCAGCAGCAACATGAAACAGATCAGCAGCAACATGAAACAGATCAGCAGCAACATGAAACAGATCAGCAGCAACATGAAACAGATCAGCAGCAACATGAAACAGATCAGCAGCAACATGAAACAGATCAGCAGCAACATGAAACAGATCAGCAGCAACATGAAACAGATCAGCAGCAACATGATGTGATTTATTTCACAGTGATTATTCTGGTTAGATATTCATGAGTCTAACAGCCTCAGGGTAGAAGCTGTTCCTCAGTCTAGTGGTTCTACACTTAATGCTCCTCAACCTCCTGCCTGAAGGGAGCAGGGCAAAAAGTGTGTGTGCTGGGTGAGTGGGGTCCTTCATGATGCAGGTGGCTCTCTTCCTACATCTGGAGGTGTAGATGTCTGTGATGGTGGGGAGACTGACTCCAACATCTTCTGTGCAGCCTTCACCACTCTCTGCAGTTTTTCTTTCTGCAGCTGTGCAGCCTCCATGCCACATGTTGATGCTGGAGCACAGGATGCTCTCCACTGTACACCTGTAGGATGTGAGGACTGAGCTTCCCAGACCAGCTCGTCTCAGCCGCCTGACTCTGCTACAGGGTCGTGTTCTCCCTCTGTGCGGATCGTTCCTGCGATGCTTTCGTTCTCCAGGATGGGCAAGAAGAGTTGAACGAAGTCTGACGTGTAGGGAGGTGTGATCACATCCAACACCTTAAAGAGAAAAACTGAGCTTTGTTTAAAAACGCTCTGACGTTTTTGATACAGGTCATAAAACTGACCAGTATTCATGACAGAGTCAGAGCAAGAAGGATTATTTCTTAAATAACTTTAGTATCTAAATGTAAACAACAGCATCTATTACCTTGGTGACAAAATATCTGATGAGGGAGATGTCTGTGTTGAGTTTCTCCAGTCCACCCACTTTAAAACTCCCATAGCAACCACTGGGAACCCGAACACACATTAGTCAGCAGACTGAAAGCAGCGAAGAGGTTCTTATGTCTTATGTTTCATTGGAAATATGAATGACGTTTTTCAGAACGTATGTTAGAATAAACGTATACAATAAAACAGATACTTCAAAGGGACTCATTTTTTAAACTATAATTATAAACTATATATTTTAACTATATATTTTAAACTATAAATAATTAACTAATTATTTATGTTTATATTAATTAATTAATTAATTATACATTTTAACTATATATTTTAAACTATAATTAATGTTGAATAATTATTAGATACATGAATTAACGCATTACCTATTACCCATTACATATGTCGGTGCGTGTCTATGGCTTATCCTGTTATAACTTCGCCCTCTCACTGTCTCCTCACTAATTGATAAAGCTCCTTGGATGAGAAGCGAAACGTCTTGTTTGCTACAAATAAAGTCCAGTTGTTCTGTATTGAACGCCTTTTTTGATTTGATCATGTTCTGGACGACTGAGAATCTTCACCAGCATAACGCATTACCATTCAGTGCTTTGTAGACGACTTAGATCGGGTTCAATCCCTTCAACCTCGAAAACTTCCTGCTGCAAACTCTGACTCCCCTTCACTTCCAGAACGTAAAAGCTCAAATAAATACGGCTGCAGACCTAAATTAGAAGCTGCTGTTTCTTGTTCATCGCTCCAAATAACTTTGGCTTCCCAAACTGAAGACAAATCACTCTAATCTTCACTTAAATTGCTAAATTCGTCGGATTCTATATTCTCCGCCATTGTTATTTACAAGGTGCATTCGAGCAGACTTTCTTGTTGCAACGTCACAGATGTCGTATGCGGAAGTTTATGGATTTCCCGTGACGAAACACGGCGCAAAGTTTAAAATCACTTTAAAATCAAATTTTAATTGATTTATCATTTTGCTTGTAAAAACGAACATAGTTGAATGATACAACATATATGTTGTGCAACTTTTTGCAAAGTTCCAACATCATGTCACACACACTTTAACTGTTATTTCTCCTTTCAATGCTTTTTTTTAGCAAGTTTATCTGCTCTTTCATTCCCTTCCACCCCCTCGTGTGCTGGCACCCAACAAAACTGTGTATTCGTGTGTTTTTGTTGTTGTTGAGAAATAGCCATTTCAGGAGCCGCCACTGAGCTCTACCTGTTGCGCCATTGTGCTGCATTTATATACATAAAAAAAATATATTTTTTTCATATTTTGCTGGATACGTAATATGGAAAGATGGTGGGTGTTAGAGTTTAAATTACTAAAGTAATGTATTAAAAATTGAATAAAATATTAGCACTTCATGGCAAGCCTGCTTTGAAGTTGATACGTTTGGAAAAGTTAAGCCTTCAAAGTTGCTTCGAATATTGTATAAATTCATGAAAAGATGTTTCCTGTTATAAAAGTCGTTTTGGTGAGCAAATGGCAGTTAGAAAACTAGTTTCAGCGCTGTAGTGAAGTGAAGGGGATTTTTTTTTACAGTGTAACAATGTATCTGATCTGTTCAGTAATAATATAAATTATTGTGATCTTTAGCCTAAATCCACACACTCAAACCACTAAACTGCTGAAAAGTTGTTAAAAGCCTTTCCTCCATCATTGTTTGACACAAAGACTGTTTTAATGTTACATAGTGTTTGAAATTCACTACTTGCTTACACATACTGTACATTAGAAAGCCAGCATGAAGAACAGTCATAATCCCAGTAAGTTTAATCAAAGGTAACTTAAGTATTTTTTTATTGCTCTGAGGACATATTACTTCTCATCCAACAAGCTCTCCCAATTATAACTTTAATTATTGCCCAAGAATCACATAAAGGAATGAACATGCCTGCTGTGTTTAATAGCAGAGATTTAAACTGATTTCATGTTGTGTTGAAAAATGACAGAGTTTCAGCCATTTTGGTAAATTTTACTCAACAGATTTATTCTTTATCGCATACATTATCACAATCCATCCATCCATCCATCCATCCATCCATCCATCCATCCAGCCATGCTTTACCGGGACTTTTTCATCTATCGGGTCAGACTGGAGCCGAGCTGCTCCTGTACTGCAGATCCTGGTAAGTAAAATGTTACTGTACATTATTAAAATGAGTAGGTTTAAGAGTTTAGAGGACTGATTTGTGGGATTCATTGCTGCAGGATAGGTCTGCAGAAACGAACTGAGCTGGAATAAAACAGAGTTGGACCGGAACCAGAGCTGTTGCTGTTCTGCAGAGCTAGTACCGTATTTTCCGGCATATAAGTCACAGTTTTAAAAAAAACTAATTTTCATGTCCTGCGACGTATGTGCGAAGCGACATATTTAGGGATTTTTTCCCCATATTTTTAGACCAATTTTTGGCTGAGATATGACAGTTTCCATTCATTCATTATGTTATATTTCAATGAAAAGATTATTTCAATTCATAAACACCTTGGACCAAATACTGCCCCAGCATCCTTGTTGAACTCCCCCCTCCCTCCCTCCCTTTCTCTGTCTTCTCCCTCCCCCCTGCTGATGACATTGCTGACATTATCAGCAAGTCCAAGTCCTCATCCTGTCAACTTGACCCATTCCCACAGTTCTTGTTAAATCCTGTCTCCCGTCTCTGCTCCCTATCATCACTAATATCATCCACTCCTCCCTAACCTCTGGCATTGTTCCCACAGCCTTCAAATCTGCTGCCATCACCCCCATCATCAAGAAACCAGGTCTTGACTTCACCAACTTCAGTAATCTTCGTCCGATCTCCAATCTGCCCTTCATCTCCAAGATCCTTGAAAAAACTGTTGCTAGTCAACTTCACTCACACCTGTCCAACAACAACATTTATGAAGAGTTTCAATCTGGATTTCGCCCCCACCATAGCACCGAAACAGCTCTAGTAAAAATTACTAACGACCTTCTTCTTGCTGCTGACTCTGGTCTTCTGTCCATCCTCATTCTTCTTGATCTAAGTTCTGCCTTCGACACCATCTGTCATTCTATCCTCCTCAACAGACTAACCTCCATTGGCATCTCAGGTACCCCGTTAGACTGGTTCACCTCCTATCTCTCTGACCGCACTCAATTCATTCAGCTTAAATCCTTCCGTTCCCAGTCTTCCCCTGTCTCCACGGGTGTCCCCCAAGGCTCTGTCCTCGGACCCCTCCTCTTCATCATTTACCTCCTTCCTCTAGGCCACATCTTCCGCAAACATGGCATCCATTTCCACTGTTATGCTGATGACACGCAGCTCTACCTGTCATCAAAACCTAACTCCACCCACCCGCCCTCCATCCTCACCGACTGTCTCATTGAGCTTAATCACTGGTTTTCTAACAATTTCCTTCAACTAAACAGCAACAAAACAGAAGTCATTCTCGTCGGTACCAAAAACTCTATTTCAAAATCAGAACATCTTCTCGTCCCCCTTAACAACTCTCTGCTATCCCCCTCCCCTCAGGTCAAGAGCCTCGGTGTCATCCTCGACACCACTCTCTCCTTCACTTCACACATCAACAATATTACTCGGTCTGCCTATTTCCACCTCCGTAATATTAACCGTCTCCGTCCTTCTCTCACACCCCGCTCCACAGCCATCCTGGTGCACAGTCTTGTGACTTCCCGTATTGACTACTGCAACTCCCTTCTCTACGGCCTCCCCAACAAATCTCTCCACAAGTTACAGATGGTCCAGAACTCAGCTGCCCGTGTCATCACTCAAACCTCCTACTATAACCACATCACTCCTGTCCTGCAGCAGCTCCACTGGCTCCCGGTCAAATCACGCATCATCTTCAAAATTCTACTTCTCACGTTCAAAGCTATCCACAACCTTGCCCCACCTTATCTATCCGACCTCCTACAAATCTCCATCCCATCACGCTCTCTCAGGTCCTCCTCTTCACTACAACTCCATGTACCCTCTGCCCGCCTCTCCACCATGGGGAGCAGGGCCTTCACCTGCTCTGCCCCTCACCTCTGGAACGCTCTACCGCCCGACCTTCGAAACACCACCTCCCTTTCTCTGTTCAAGACTGCCCTGAAAACCCATCTCTTTAGACTAGCTTATCATTAACTTTACTAAATGTATTTTTATCTTCCATTTTATATCCTTTATGTATTTTATATTTCAATTTGTCGCTGATAATGTTTGCTCTGTATTCACTGTGTTGGTTTGTTAAGTGTCCTTGGGTGTCATGAAAGGCGCTTTTAAATAAAATGATTATTATTATTATTATTATTCTGATGAAAAAAATGGAGCAGTACTACTTTTGGCCGCTAGGGTCCACCGACCGTCCCAGCTCATGTGTCCGACAGAAGCCTCCTCTGCTCAGACTCAAGCCTAGGATATAGTTGACGCGTCGCATAGGGCGCGCGGCCAAAGTGACGCAATTGCGAAGTCCCCGCCCCCGCGCTTTGGCCAGCGCGTTGGTTTCGCGCGTGGTCGTGCACCTCCCAGATTTTGAAGCTCCGCAAGCCTAGCGCGCGCGCCGAATTGATTGACAGGTCGGGTAGGGACCTCACCGACAGCCTTCACGCCAGAGCCTGCAGCTGTCTGCGCCGCTGTGGTCGTGGAAACGGCGTCGCGACGCATGGAGGAATGTTTTTTATGTGATTCAACTGTATTAAATTCCCCGAGCGAGCGGAAAGCTATTTGTTTTTGTTGTGTGACGTCAAACAGTTCTTCTTCTACACCCTTTCTTGCAACATATGCACAGGTTTTAGAGCGTACTGCCTCCTGCTGGTCAGTAAAAGAACAGCACTTTGCCATGCGCTGCCGTGCCACACTATAAACGCATGCACAGTGCGCGCGCAGCACGCGCGCTCCAGCCTGCGGACCAAAGCGCGACTATATCCGAGGCTTCACTCTGTCGCAGTCCGGCCTCCTGCTCTCTGGAGCTCTGAACTACTGTTACCTCAGCGTTTGACTGTTAGCAAAATAGCTCATGAACCACACGACAGATTTTGATGAAACTTACAGAAAGTACTCACTGGATGGATATTTACAACTGATTAGCTTTAGGAGATGTTTGAGCGAAAATTCGATTTATGTATAATTTATTTTCGCAGTGCGCGCAACCGTTTGGAAGACCGTCAAAGCGAAACAATTTACATCCAGCTGATTTGACCATCACATGCATTTATTAAGGAAAAGTTAAGCTCAGAAACACTTTTACTATAATGTCAGCAAGCAAATATATTTTTAGGTGTTAATCTTGTTAAATTTTAAAGAAATTAAACATATCCGCTCGCTACGCGTGCACGCTTCGCTGCACCGACATAGCAAAACTATTTTTTTTTAATTCAGCTGATTTGAACATTACATGCATTTAATAAGGAAAAGTTCAGCTCAGACACATCTTTGCTATAATTTTCAGCAAACAAATAATTGTTTTTAAGTGTTAATCTTGTTAAAGTCCTACCGTGCACGCTCCTGTGGCCATTTGCGGTGACGCGTAACATACGCGACGCGTCAGCGGTGACGTATAATAGATGTGACGTATAGGGAGGTGCGACACGTTTATGGATATTTCCACTTTATTGGACATAATTGGACTAATGCAACATACAGGGCGGAGCAACTTAAAGGCCGAAAAGTACGGTAAGTAAAATTTTGTAACATATGTTGTTAAAATGACTTAGGTTTAAGTGTTTAGAATATTCCAAGAGTGTGGGAAGGGTTTCTAAGGCCTTAATATAAAGTTTAATGTATTTGAACTTGAAATTGAACTGTGCTGCTATCCCTACTTAGTGGTTTTTCACACATCACTGGGCATAAGACTACGGCTACCCAGTGATAAACAAGTGACTAATGTATTTCAAATTAATATCCATTTGCTGTATGATGTACATAATATTATTCAGCACTCAACAGGTTGCTTTCTGAAACAATCAAATTAGCAACAACCGAACAAAGAATAGTTATGCCACATTGTGCATACTTTGGTGTCTGTTAAATAAAATAAAAAATATTTAAAATGAACTAAATTTGTGCACAAAATTGCTCATGGCTTTCTTCTATGGAGGATAATCCTTCCATCTCTCCCACATTTTGTTCATCAGAGAGCATTGTTCCTGTAGCTGTCCATGCAGTTTCATTTTTCAACCATTCGTCTCCCTCATCTTCCATGCTCATAGATGGTCTACTGCAGGACAGCATAGACCTGCTGTAACTGCCTAGAAAAGCAACAGTATGAAAATTTTTGTTTTTTCATTCAACCTTTATTTAGGCAGGCTAATCTCATTGAGCCTCGAGGACTCATTTACAAGAGAGACCTGGCAAAGAATGATGACAACAGCAACAGTAGATTTTCCATGAACAATAGACAAACATAAGAGAGAAATACAGATTTTAGGTTAAAACAAAGATATCAAAGTAGCAAAACAGACAGATTATAAGGCAGATGTAGAAAATCAAAAACAGGAACATGTCTGCAATATGATGTTTATTTGAGTAAAACTACTTATTGACAAGAGTTCATGCAATTTATTACGACGTTAAGACTCACCAGACTGTACCTGACTGTCATGGCCAAAATTCATCATTCTACCATGTAGCTACTTGTCTACAGAGTCATTTTAATTTTATATTATTATTATAAAAACAATCAAACCAGAACAAACCTAAGCATGGAAGGGCTCTTTACAGACAGTTTGTCTCTTAACATGACTGTGGTGTTGACTCTGACTTTTCTTCATCATCTTTCCCCTCCTCATCCTCTGTATATGCTGCTGGTTTGATCCACAGAGTGCTGCCTCCCCGGCTGCCTGCTGTACATCTCTTCTTTTTTCTTTCCTCTGCCTTTCTTTTCTTGGCATTTTGCTGCAACTGATAAATGATATAAATCAATGTTCTGCTGTGCATGATGATTAAGAGTTAATAGCGCTGGGCGAGACTTTCTTCACAGACGAGACGAAACTGATGCAAGTAAAGTTAGAACCTTGGCATCAGAGGTTTAGGAGGTACATCGTTTTGTTTGTTACCTGCTGGTTAGCCATAACCAGGGCACTTCCTGGCAGGGGAGGAATGGAGCAAAGTGTTTATGCGTTTATTTATGTTTTTTTTAATCATGTGCTTCCATTTATTTTTTTCAATTTATTATGCCATTTTTTATGATTGTCTACTGTTATTGTTGTTTACTGTTGTCGTCATTCTTTGTTAAAAACAAGACTCTCTTATAAACGAGTCCATGAGGAAAGAGATTCATGATTATAACAGAAGCCAAACAACACAACACTGCTTGAGTTAAGATCAG
The DNA here is from genome assembly GCA_038048925.1 of Garcialebias charrua. NCBI lineage: Eukaryota > Metazoa > Chordata > Actinopteri > Cyprinodontiformes > Rivulidae > Garcialebias > Garcialebias charrua. Next base: position 61,329 of record JBBPBX010002511.1, read on the forward strand.
AAAGGTCAGTCCTCTCAGTCACACCCCTCTAGGTCAGTGGTTGCCAACCCGTTTTCCTCAAAGACCCCCCTTCTTACTTCCTAGCCAATCTGAGTCCCCCCAATCCCTCGCTCCCAAAAGACTCATTAAGATTAATCTCTTTATCAAAGTTATAAAAGAATAAAGTACATATTGTAAATAATATTATAAGTACCTGTAATAGTAATATAAGTAAATATAGAATAAAGTAAATAAAACAAAAAAAGTAAATACCGGTAGTTACAACTTTTTATTTGTAAACGGTATAAACTGGTAGTTGTACAACAGAAATAACTACAAAAACATTGCTTTGAGAATTACTCAAATAACATCTTTAAAATCTAACAACAGAGTAATTTTAAAAATTGACCAGGGCTTGATGTTTCTGACCAGGGTTTGATGTTTCTGACCAGGGTTTGATGTTTCTGACCAGGGTTTGATGTTTCTGACCAGGGTTTGATGTTTCTGACCAGGGTTTGATGTTTCTGACCAGGGTTTGATGTTTCTGACCAGGGTTTGATGTTTCTGACTAGGGTTTGATGTTTCTGACCAGGGTTTGATGTTTCTGACCAGGGTTTGATGTTTCTGACTAGGGTTTGATGTTTCTGACCAGGGTTTGATGTTTCTGACCAGGGTTTGATGTTTCTGACCAGGGTTTGATGTTTCTGACCAGGGTTTGATGTTTCTGACCAGGGTTTGATGTTTCTGACCAGGGTTTGATGTTTCTGACCAGGGTTTGATGTTTCTGACCAGGGTTTGATGTTTCTGACCAGGGTTTGATGTTTCTGACCAGGGTTTGATGTTTCTGACCAGGGTTTGATGTTTCTGACCAGGGTTTGATGTTTCTGACCAGGGTTTGATGTTTCTGACCAGGGTTTGATGTTTCTGACCAGGGTTTGATGTTTCTGACCAGGGTTTGATGTTTCTGACCAGGGTTTGATGTTTCTGACCAGGGTTTGATGTTTCTGACCAGGGTTTGATGTTTCTGACCAGGGTTTGATGTTTCTGACCAGGGTTTGATGTTTCTGACCAGGGTTTGATGTTTCTGACCAGGGTTTGATGTTTCTGACCAGGGTTTGATGTTTCTGACCAGGGTTTGATGTTTCTGACCAGGGTTTGATGTTTCTGACCAGGGTTTGATGTTTCTGACCAGGGTTTGATGTTTCTGACCAGGGTTTGATGTTTCTGACCAGGGTTTGATGTTTCTGACCAGGGTTTGATGTTTCTGACCAGGGTTTGATGTTTCTGACCAGGGTTTGATGTTTCTGACCAGGGTTTGATGTTTCTGACCAGGGTTTGATGTTTCTGACCAGGGTTTGATGTTTCTGACCAGGGTTTGATGTTTCTGACCAGGGTTTGATGTTTCTGACCAGGGTTTGATGTTTCTGACCAGGGTTTGATGTTTCTGACCAGGGCTTGATGTTTCTGACCAGGGTTTGATGTTTCTGACCAGGGTTTGATGTTTCTGACCAGGGTTTGATGTTTCTGACCAGGGTTTGATGTTTCTGACCAGGGTTTGATGTTTCTGACCAGGGTTTGATGTTTCTGACCAGGGTTTGATGTTTCTGACCAGGGTTTGATGTTTCTGACCAGGGTTTGATGTTTCTGACCAGGGTTTGATGTTTCTGACCAGGGTTTGATGTTTCTGACCAGGGTTTGATGTTTCTGACCAGGGTTTGATGTTTCTGACCAGGGTTTGATGTTTCTGACCAGGGTTTGATGTTTCTGACCAGGGTTTGATGTTTCTGACCAGGGTTTGATGTTTCTGACCAGGGTTTGATGTTTCTGACCAGGGCTTGATGTTTCTGACCAGGGTTTGATGTTTCTGACCAGGGTTTGATGTTTCTGACCAGGGTTTGATGTTTCTGACCAGGGTTTGATGTTTCTGACCAGGGCTTGATGTTTCTGACCAGGGCTTGATGTTTCTGACCAGGGTTTGATGTTTCTGACCAGGGTTTGATGTTTCTGACCAGGGTTTGATGTTTCTGACCAGGGTTTGATGTTTCTGACCAGGGTTTGATGTTTCTGACCAGGGTTTGATGTTTCTGACCAGGGTTTGATGTTTCTGACCAGGGTTTGATGTTTCTGACCAGGGCTTGATGTTTCTGACCAGGGCTTGATGTTTCTGACCAGGGTTTGATGTTTCTGACCAGGGTTTGATGTTTCTGACCAGGGTTTGATGTTTCTGACCAGGGTTTGATGTTTCTGACCAGGGTTTGATGTTTCTGACCAGGGTTTGATGTTTCTGACCAGGGTTTGATGTTTCTGACCAGGGTTTGATGTTTCTGACCAGGGTTTGATGTTTCTGACCAGGGTTTGATGTTTCTGACCAGGGTTTGATGTTTCTGACCAGGGTTTGATGTTTCTGACCAGGGTTTGATGTTTCTGACCAGGGTTTGATGTTTCTGACCAGGGTTTGATGTTTCTGACCAGGGTTTGATGTTTCTGACCAGGGTTTGATGTTTCTGACCAGGGTTTGATGTTTCTGACCAGGGTTTGATGTTTCTGACCAGGGTTTGATGTTTCTGACCAGGGTTTGATGTTTCTGACCAGGGTTTGATGTTTCTGACCAGGGTTTGATGTTTCTGACCAGGGTTTGATGTTTCTGACCAGGGTTTGATGTTTCTGACCAGGGTTTGATGTTTCTGACCAGGGTTTGATGTTTCTGACCAGGGTTTGATGTTTCTGACAAGGGCTTGATGTTTCTGACCAGGGCTTGATGTTTCTGACCAGGGCTTGATGTTTCTGACCAGGGCTTGATGTTTCTGACCAGGGCTTGATGTTTCTGACCAGGGCTTGATGTTTCTGACAAGGGCTTGATGTTTCTGACCAGGGCTTGATGTTTCGGACCAGGGTTTGATGTTTCTGACCAGGGCTTGATGTTTCTGACCAGGGCTTGATGTTTCTGACCAGAGTTTGATGTTTCTGACCAGGGTTTGATGTTTCTGACCAGGGTTTAATGTTTCTGACAAGGGTTTAATGTTTCTGACCAGGGCTTGATGTTTCAGACCAGGGTTTGATGTTTCTGACCAGGGTTTAATGTTTCTGACCAGGGCTTGATGTTTCTGACCAGGGCTTGATGTTTCTGACCAGGGTTTGATGTTACTGACCAGGGTTTGATGTTTCTGACCAGGGTTTGATGTTTCTGACCAGGGCTTGATGTTTCTGACCAGGGCTTGATGTTTCTGACCAGGGCTTGATGTTTCTGACCAGGGTTTGATGTTTCTGACCAGGGCTTGATGTTTCTGACCAGGGTTTGATGTTTCTGACCAGGGCTTGATGTTTCTGACCAGGGCTTGATGTTTCTGACCAGGGTTTGATGTTTCTGACCAGGGTTTGATGTTTCTGACCAGGGTTTGATGTTTCTGACCAGGGCTTGATGTTTCTGACCAGGGCTTGATGTTTCTGACCAGGGCTTGATGTTTCTGACCAGGGTTTGATGTTTCTGACCAGGCTTGATGTTTCTGACCAGAGCTTGATGTTTCTGACCAGGGCTTGATGTTTCTGACCAGGGCTTGATGTTTCTGACCAGGGTTTGATGTTTCTGACCAGGGCTTGATGTTTCTGACCAGGGCTTGATGTTTCTGACCAGGGTTTGATGTTTCTGACCAGGGTTTGATGTTTCTGACCAGGGCTTGATGTTTCTGACCAGGGTTTGATGTTTCTGACCAGGGTTTGATGTTTCTGACCAGGGCTTGATGTTTCTGACCAGGGTTTGATGTTTCTGACCAGGGTTTGATGTTTCTGACCAGGGTTTGATGTTTCTGACCAGGGCTTGATGTTTCTGACCAGGGTTTGATGTTTCTGACCAGGGTTTGATGTTTCTGACCAGGGTTTGATGTTTCTGACCAGGGCTTGATGTTTCTGACCAGGGTTTGATGTTTCTGACCAGGGCTTGATGTTTCTGACCAGGGCTTGATGTTTCTGACCAGGGTTTGATGTTTCTGACCAGGGCTTGATGTTTCTGACCAGGGCTTGATGTTTCTGACCAGGGTTTGATGTTTCTGACCAGGGCTTGATGTTTCTGACCAGGGCTTGATGTTTCTGACCAGGGCTTGATGTTTCTGACCAGGGTTTGATGTTTCTGACCAGGGTTTGATGTTTCTGACCAAGGCTTGATGTTTCTGACCAGGGTTTAAAGTTTCTGACCAGGGTTTGATGTTTCTGACCAGGTTTTGATGTTTCTGACCAGGGCTTTACGTTTCTGACCAGGGTTTATGTTTCTGACCAGGGTTTGATGTTTCTGACCAGGGCTTGATGTTTCTGAGCAGGGTTTAATGTCAGATATTTGTCACAGACAACCTGAAGTCTTGATGGACATCAAGTAATAATAATAATAATAATGAATTCCATTTATAATGCACTTTTCATTAATAAAAATCTCAAAGTGCTACAAATTGTAATAAAGCAAAGATCAAAATAAAACAAGTGATAAAATCAAATAAAATCAATAATAATATCGACTAAGATCAAGATAAAATCATGTGGATGCAGATTAGGCTTGCTTAAAAAATAAATAAAATAAAACAAGTAAAATCAATAAAATCAAGTAAAATCAATAATGATATCAGCTAAGATCAAAGATAAAATCATGTGGAGGCAGAATAGGCTTGCTTAAAAAGAAAGGTCTTTATGCTGCTTTTAAAGTCAACCAGTGACTGTGGAGCTCTCAGGTCATCAGGGAGGGAGTTCCACAGGCGGGGGGCAGCCACACAGAATGCTCGGTCTCCCATGGTCCTCAATTTGGTCCGAGGAATATAAAGGAAATTACTGTTCTGTGATCGTAGAGACCGGGTGGATGAATATGGTGCAAGAATGTCCTTTAGATAGTCAGGTGAAGTGCCGTGCAAGCATTGATGGGTAAAGCAAATCAAGTCTGTTTCAGCTTTTGTTTTTACTGACACAAAAGGCTTAACGCTGCCTCAGACAGGAAGTTGTGCTGAATGGAAGAATAAGTCAAGTCAAGTCAAAGTCAAAGTCAACTTTATTGTCAGAACTGCAATATGTACAGGACATACACAGGATTGAAATTGCGTTTCTCTCAGTCCCTCGGTGCAACAGTAACCATTTAAACACTAAAACACTAAAACATTTAATAAACATAAGCATAAAATAGTAAAAGTGTAACACTGTCCTGAGTTTTTGCATAGTAGTATAAAAGTATGAAAATTTACACCAACACTAAAACACTAAACATTTAATGAACATAAGCATAAAATGAAATAATAAAAGTGTAATACTGTCCTGAGTTTTTGCATAGTAGTATAAAAGTATAAAAAGTATATCTATAAAATAAACTGAAGGTTCTAGCATTGACATTTGCAAAGAGTGGCAAAGCAGCATATGAGTTAATGTACACAGTATATGTATGAGGTAGTTGATGTTGGTATAGAGGCAAAGTGGCATATGCAGTAAGGCACATAAGGCACATTGGGCATCCTTAAATAAGGCTAGTCAGAGAATACTGTATATGTATCAGCAGTAGTGTAGATATAAAAGTAGTGTAAATGTAAACAGTAGTAATAAATGTAAACAGTAGTAATAAATGTAAACAGTATTAATAAATGTAAACAGTGAATGTAAACAGTAGTATGACTATAGGCAGTAATGTAATACAAACATTAGTGCAAATATGAGAAGTAGTGCAAACTGAATGAGCACATGACCGAGAGTTTAGTGAATAACCCGTTTGATGACACAGAGTCCAGTGTTAAAATCTTTGTGTTGTGTGGTAATGTGTGAGAAAGTTTTTTGTGTTAAGGCAGTTCAAATGGGAGGGGAGGCAGAGCAGGCAGAGTGTTTAGCATCCTGACTGCCTGATGAACAGAGCTGTCTCTCAGTCTGCTGGTTCGAGCCTGGAGACTCCTCAGTCTCCTCCCTGATGGCAGCAGTCTGAAGCAGCTGTGTAGTGGGTGTGTGGGATCACCTGCCATGCAGAGGGCTTTCCGAGTGAGGCGTTTGCTGTGTAAGTCCTGCAGTGAGGGGAAGGAGGTGCCGACAATCTTCTCAGCTGCTCTCACGATGCGCTGGAGGCTCTTGCGGCAGGATGCAGTACATGCACCAAACCACACAGTGATGCAGCTGGTCAGGACACTTTCTATGGCACCTGTGTAGAAGGTGCACAACAAACCTCATCAGTCGTGTTTGGACAGTCTGGGTGCAAGGACTTGTCCTTTGGGACTCCAAAACTTTTTGTATCCATTTTATTGGAAATATTTTTTGGATACAGAATCAACTTGGAGGTCACAAAGTTCATTTTCACCACCCGGTTCAACCGGGTGTACAGCCAAGGAGACGTGCGCGGCTGGAAATTAGCAAATAAATAAATAAATCTGTCCGTCCATCCATCCATCCATCCATCCATCCATCCATCCTCACCTGCTTCTTCCTTTTCGGGTCAGGGGTCGCTGGTGTCCATGTCCAGCCGTCACTGTGCGAGAGGCGGGGGACACCCTGGACAGGTCTCAAGTCCATTTCTAACAGGTGGTTCAGCGGACGTGTGCAGCTGGTGACAGGTCCATCTGAGCTTAACGCAACTTTTTAAATAACCTCAAAAAGTAGATTAACATAATTTTATATTGTGCATTTTTATTTAGTTTTCTTTGTGCTATGTTTCGTAAAACCACATCAAAGCCTGTGACCGGCCAGACCCACACTAAGCACATGGCCCGGCTCGGATTTTGATCGGGTTCCGGGTTCGGGTTATAAATGGCAGCTCTGTAGTTACGTTTATTTTGTATATTTAATAAAACGTGAGCTTAACCAAGTGCAACAAAAATGTCCAACCTCTTCTCACTCAGGCAGCGAAAGCTGGGAGCAGTACCAGTGTTGCCAGGTGAGAAATGTAGGATTATTGTACTAGAGACATAAAATTATCGTATTTTGAGGGAAATTATCGTACACCATAACCATAACCAAAATAACAAGTATGCACTATAGTCATTCTATTGTTGAATAGCGTCTAACAGGCACTCACAGCTTTGTGGCGTCAATACGGGTGGGAACTAATGAGCCCCCCCCCCTTCTTCTTCTTGTTTTGTTTTATGGCGGTTGGCAGACCAACTGTAAGGTGCATTACCACTAGAGGCTGACATTTTTTCGGGAATCCCACGGGTCACGTGATTCCCACGGGATTCCTGTGGGATGGGAATCGACTTAACTGTTATTCACGTGATTGGGACGGTACAGGATTGAAAGTTAACGGGAGCAGACGGGAGCGGGAAATATGTCGTGACAAAAAAAAAACATGGAACGTCGCCATTTTGTAGTTCTCTTTCCACCAGCTTGCATTGTAACGCAAGTTAAAAGAACTACATGACCCAGAAGGCAACAGTACTTCCGGCCACTGCTTTCGCCGGAATTCAAAGAGTAGCAGCAATGGAGGGAGTAAAGACGAGCGGAGAAACGGATGTGGTTAAAGTTGATTTGCAACGCAAAGTCAGAAGTAACGATCTTTCTATTAAGCTCACATAATTGGCAGGAAAGTCGCAAGTGAGTAAAATGCAACATTCTATGTTGGGGTTTATTCAATTAACTGACCTCCAAATGAGCTAAAAACAGAGACTAAGGTGGTCCTCTGCAGGAAAATCTATAGAGATCACAGGCCATGTACTACGTTTTGTGCTCTTTAGTGATTTAATTTTTTTTTTGTTTACATTAAGGCAAAAAATGCCTCCCTCTACTGCCACAGATGAACTGTTTCTGTTGCTATATCTATTTAAATCAAACTGCAAAACACAAAGTAGCCTAATCTTAAAAACATTGTGGTGAAGATTAAATCAAATTAATTGTATTGCTTACGAGTAAATTAGGAAGAAAAGATGGGAGCGGTACAGGAGCGGGAGTCATTTTGAATGAGAGCAGGATGGGAGTGGGAGTCATTGCACCAGGAGTAGGACGGGACAGGAATTAATTTTTTACTCAAGCCTGGGAGTGTGACGGGACAGGAGTAGAAATTCACTCCCGTGTCACCCTCTAATTACCACCACCTACTGGAGCTGGAGTGTGGACAGGAGATAAACAGGAAAAAAAATCTGTAAAATTAATTTAATAACTCAACTAAATTATCTCTATTAAGTTTGTATTTTTTAAGAAAATAATAACTTGATCTTTAACTTTACTGATATCACTACTAAAAATATCCCTAATTTTAAATTTAATATTCATTTTATTTATTTATTTTTGGAAATGCATTCTTTCTGTTTCATACCGTGGACATTCCATAAAGACATGGTGCACATGTCACAAAAAAGTCCTGTTGCAGGCTTTCCAATTATTTTAAGAGCTTTATTAAGGTCTGTGTTCTATTCTAATGCGAGTAAGTTCCTGTTTCTTCCTGCTTTCCTTGTATATCCTACCTTTTTTATGAATGTTGTGTAAATGTCTTCCTGTATCAGTAATGTCCCAGTTTTCCTGCCATATTTTCTTAATATATTTATTTATTATCATTTAACATTCAACTTTAAATAAATGTGCACTCATTTTCATCACTTCTTCCAGACAGCTCTGCTTCTTCTTCTTTTCCTAACTCATGGGGCGGGCGTGGCGGACTATTCAGCCAAACATGGCCATTGTTCTGAGGCAAACACATGCACGTCACTCTTAGGTCACATTTAGAAAAGCACGATTGGCTGGAATTTCAAGATGCCTTGAGGGTTCACAAAAAGACTCTGACAGACAGTTGCGACTGGCTGATGGCAACTGATTACAACTACACATTCACGGCATCAAATTATCGTGTTTTTGGCCTTTTTCTGGATTATTGATCGTACATCGTACAGAGGGCAAAATTGTCGTACAAATACGATCATTATCGTACACCTGGCAACACTGAGCAGTACTGACGTCCTTAAAGTGACAGTACCGATTTTACGTTAAAGAAAACTCTTCAAACATAACCAAAATGAGGGTTCTTCAGTGTTAATCAGGATTTAAGAGCACTTTGTTCAGTGCTCAGCATCCAGCTCTCAGTTGGCAGCACGGCTGCCTGAGAGGAGGCAGGGTGTTATCGTTTGTCTTGGTTAAGCTCACATTTATTAAATATATAAACGCCTTGTGTCTGTGACTTTCCTTCCCTCCATTGATTACGGTGACATTCTCTACATGAATGCTCCTACAAGCACCCTGCGGATGTTGGATGTTGTCTATCATGGTGCACTAAGATTCATAACTGGTTGTGATTATCGTACCCACCACTGCACCCTGTATTCACTGGTTAACTGGACATCATTAACCTCACGCAGACTCTTCCACTGGTACATTTTCATCTTTAAATCACTTCTTGGTCTGCTGCCCTCATACATCTCCTCCTACATGTCTTTGCGTGAGTGCAGCTACAGTGTGCGCTCTCAGGACATGATTACCTGCAGTGTTCCGTCAGTGAGGACTGAACTTGGAAAAAGGGCCTTCTCCTACTCCGCTCCTGCTTCATGGAATATCTTACAAAAAGATCTGAAGCTCTCGACCTTGACTTCTCTAAATGGTTTTCAGAATCTGTTGGAATCCTGGCAAAAACCAATGCAGATTTGTTCCTGTCTTTGATTTTATACGTCTACCTTATAATGTTTTGCTAGTTTTTTGATACTTTGTTAAAAAAAAAAAAAAAAAAACTTTCTTTTGTTTTTTTCTCTCTTTTGTTTTCTATTGTTTATTGTTTGTTTGTTTATTGTTTATTGTTTAAGGAAATTCTACCACTGCTGTTCATTGTTCTTTAGTTTTAGCAGGTCGCTTTCGTAAATGAGCCCATGAGGTTCAAAAGATTTACCTGACTAAATAAAGGTTGAATGAATGAATGAATATAACATAAATGTAAGCACATGCAGTTGTAAATGTTTAAATGTGTAAAAACACACAGAGGAGTCATTTTTCTGACAACATAAGAACATTTTCCCTAGTTTAGACCAGATATTCCCACTGAACAGTAGACGTCCAGGGGACGTCGAGGTGACGTCTATATAGAGCCCGTTGGTCGAAGACCAATTCTAGACGTCGCCCCGACGTGCAAACAAGGTCTTTTTTTGACGTCTAAATATGACCGCATTTGTACGTCATATGAACGTCAGTTTTGGAGATGATCTGGACCATGTTCACAGAGTTAAACTTTTAGGACTATAAAAGTGCAGTTAGACAATTGATTTATTAAGAATGTTGTTTTTTAATATCATTTTAATGCATTTCCTCAATTCTTTTTTATTTTTTTTACAAATTAGACTTGTCCGTCATTTGAGAGTCCAATTCTAGACGTCGCCCCGACGTGCAAACAAGGTCTATTTTTGACGTCTAACCATGACCGCATTTGTACGTCGTATGAACGTCAGTTTTGGACGTTATCTGGACCTGGTTCACAGAGTTAAACTTTTAGGACTATAAATTTGCAGTTAGACAATTGATTTATTAAGAATGTTGTTTTTTAATAACATTTTAATGCATTTCCTCAATTCTTTTTTTCTTTTTTACAAATTATATATACTGTATATTATTTATTTGAAGAATATAATTGTTGTTGTTGTTGTTGTTGTTGTTGTTGTTGTTGTTGTTGTTGTTGTTGTTGTTGTTGTTTTGTTGTTGTTGTTGTTATTCATTCATTCAACCTTTATTTAGGCAGGTTCGACTCATTTACAAGAAACCTCATTTATTCCACGACGTCGAGGTCACACATTCATTTCAGTAGGTGGCAGTACTTGTGTTTTTTGCTTTCTTCCATTAAAAAACAAGAAGAAGAACTTCGGAACTCGAGCGATATGATTGGATTGGTGGAGGTAGCATGTGATCTGTTCCAACCAGTCAACGCCTCTCTTGTTGAACCGCGCTAGTGGCTTGAATCTCAACCGTTGTTGTTTATTTTCTGTCTGTGCTGCGGTGATCTATCGAGCTCAACTGTGTTCAGTTCATTTGTCACGGCACTCCTGTCCTAAACTTGCTGCAATCCATTCAGAAGTTGAAGGTAATTGGTTCTGTTTTGTAGCTTTGCTCTCTTGAATTCTGTGGTTTCACGTACATAGCTAACGATGGAGCTAACTTTGGAGCTAACGAGCTAACGTAAGCTAACTTGTATCTACGTCTGCGGCAGACGATGTAAAGGAAAATCGAACAGTACAGTTTAGAAAATAAGTTATTCTATGCAAGTAAGCCGTATGCTACGAGTTTTTTTTGTTTTGTTTTTGTTTCTTTGTTTTGCTTTGAGACTATCGAGGCCTGCAGCCTTGCGAGGCCTGCATGCGTCCCCATTATTCATTCATTCAACCTGCTTGTTTTAGACTGATGAATTAGCCGGCTGGAAGGTGAAACGTTTCAGCATTAAAAAATAGAAAAAAAACTGTCCAGATGACCTGAATTCAGACCAAAGCTTTTCAGTTGCAAATGAATGAGTAAATGTGAAATAAAAAAGCTTTAAAATGTCTCCTATCTCTAATTTTACTTTGACTAGGCAAAATGAGATAAGTCTAAACTACATTCTGACTAATATCTCTGTGAACATGTCGCTCCAGTTGTGTTTATAAACAACTGTGTTTTTTTTTTCTTTCTGTCAGGTGTGTGGTGTTAATCTGGACTTGGAATTTGGTGTCCTAGGTATGTTTTGTGACCCCATCCTCCCCCGAGAAACAAAGCGTGCACTTTCAAGACACGATCCCTGATGGAGCATTCACATGACAAACACATCATTGTTGTCAACTGTTCAGGATCCTCATGATCCTCTTTTTCTGAAGTTAGTTTATTTATAATCTCGTGTAATCTCATTTCAGATTAAGCTTGATCAGGTTATGTGACCGAACGTGGCGCGCGCGGTCTTATCAAAATGAATCATGTTTATGAGTTAGTTTGATGAGGACAAACGACCACTGTCCCAAATCTTTAATGTTTGGTGTCAAAATGTCTCATTGTGATGAAACCCACTAATTATATTGCACCAGTTAAACTCCAAACATGTGTGGAACCTGTGTGCGTGTCTTTTAGGACATGGCAAACGGAGGGGACCAGTTCAACCTTGCAGAGCGCTCGGACTCGGAGTGCGCGGAGTCGCGGACCCCCCAAAATAGTCCACCAAGGACAGTCCTCTGAAGGCGTCCAGCCAGCAGGTAGCAGCTCAAGTGTGTAAATAATCATTTATTTGACTTTTCACCACATCCAACTTCCCCTTCAGAATATAAAGTAAAGACTGTGAATCAAATCACAAACTGTTTGTTGTACAGGGGGTGGAAGACATCAAAGTTGTCCTACATGACAAGGACCTCTGGGGCAAATTCGACCATGTAGGAACTGAAATGATCATCAACAAGGCTGGAAGGTGAAAAGGAAATGTTTTTCATCAATACATGTAATCAGTTACTGAATGGACGAATAAAAAATAAAAAAAATCTCCCCAGTCTGTGCGCGTGCATGCAGGCCTCTGAGCAGAGACTTTTGTGTGGCCTACTTTTTATATATACAGGGAACCCCCGACCTACGAACGAGTTTGGGACCTAAGAACCGTTCGCAGCTCGATCCGTTCGTAGGTAGGGGGTGAAAATTATATTTAAAAAAAAAAATTATTCATTCATTCATTCATTCAACCTTTATTTATCATGCTAACGGAGCGCGCGCACACATTTAAGCATGTAAAGTAGTGTACTGTAATGTTAAACATTGCTATTCACATTTACAGAATAAATAAAAATATATTTTCTTACTTTGAGATGGTCAAAGCCGACATAGGTTGCCATGCGTTGATTGTTTTCGGGCCAAGCAGCGCGGGGGCCGGCAAGCCACCGCAGCTGCTCCAGACCTGTGTTAGCTAGCTGGCTAGCTTCTGCTAGCCAAGCCATGAGCTAGTGTTGGAGCGGCGGCGCGATCAATCTGCAGCTGCTGCTCCAGCCGCTGCTCCAGCCTGAGACGTCCACAGAGCTATTCCAGCTAGTAATTAATCCACATGATGCGATCCTGGTCACCAGTGTTCAAAAGGCCGGCTCCCGTGTTAGCTCCAGTGTTAGCTCTGGAGCTAGCCAGGCCGGAGGTGTAGCCAGGCCGGCCGGAGGTGTTCGCACGGCGGCCTGGCACGATCGGCGATAAATCCGCTGCTGCCTGAGACATCCACAAAGTTCACAGAGACGTTTCCAGCTAGTAATTAATCCATATGAAGCCATCCTGGTCACCAGTCTTCGTCCGGCTCTCGGCAGCTAACCTAAGATGGCGTCCGGTGTTCTACATTAATTTGTGACCGGAGACCCCAGTGACTGAACCTAAAATAGCGTCCGGTGTTCTACATTAATTTGTGACCGTGTAAACTGAAGACCTACTTCCTGTTGCCCAAGATTGCTCAAAAATTGCTCAAAAATGATCAGAAATGATCTTTTTTATCATAATTATTATTTATAAAGCCTTTAAAACAACCAGAGCTGCAACAAAGTGATGTACACATGAAATTAAGAACATTTAAACACAAAAAAAAAAAAAATTTTTTTTTTTTTTTTAAATTCATATTTTTATTAAATATGATATGTTCGTAGGTCCCGTGGTTCGCAGGTCGATGGGGTCGTAGGTCGGGGGTTACCTGTATACCGGGTATATATATAATTTGTGGAGCGTTGGTCCTAGGACATGTCACAGCTAATGCACCTTTTTGCTTCATCTTAATTATTTTGCATCGCTGAATAATCTTTTGTTTTTGTCCTCAGCAAGTGCAGCGCCTCAACCCAAGGACCTGTCAACGCCCAGTGAGTACCGGTATACATTACACTTTAAACCGTTGTTTATTTTATCAGGCCTTGCAAAATAATTTTTTATTATTATTTTATTATTTTTTTCATGGAAAACCGATGCCACTTCCAGATCAGAAATTGGAAGATGGGCATTCCCATTGCCTGAGGATGGTAAGTATTGAACAGTTAGCAGTGAGACACTTGGAAAAAAATGATCAACCAGCCACCTTGCTGTTGGAGAGATTGTAATCAAGAAATGTGTGTTTTTGTTTTATTTTTCCCCCCCAGTGTTTCAGCGTATTCAACTTCTTTGACCTCGGCGATCGCCTACACCGTGTACATCCCACCTCCAGCTGTGCCAAAGAGGATGGAGACCATGGAGGATTTTGTGAGAGAGGAGCACCTCGTGACTCTAAATTTGCTACCCTGGTAGGTTTTACAAGTCTGGAGGAAAGCCGAGCATAACGCAGTACAGTACTGTACAACCAAACACTTGGAAGTGTCAGTGAACTGTATCATGGATTTATTTCAACAGGTTCTGCAGATTTCCAGAATTGGAGGAAGCACACCAAGGACTTTGTCTACAAATTTCTTGATAGGTATGTATCAACACACGCTCACCCACCCACTAACCATCTGAACTAAATATTTTACTTGCAAGTTCAGTATTTAGTTTTGTAAACTAGATATTTAGCTATCAAATTAAATATTTAATTTAGAACGACGTGTATTAATAACATGGTTGAAATATGACTGGAAAATTTTGTTTTCTCTAAACTAAAATATTGCTGTTGATTTTTGTAACTTTGCTAATGGCACCCCATAGATATGAAAATGTTTGGCAACTCGAGTGCGTTTTGCAGCAATTTTTTAACTGATGTGCTCAAATTTGGCAGCACGATGTCTCAGTGGTTAGCACTGTTGTCTCACATCAAGAAGGTCCTGGGTTCAATCCCTGGTTGGACCTGGAGTGTTTCTGTGTGGAGTTTGCATGTTCTTCTCGTGCTTGCGTGGGTTTTATCAGAGTACTCCGGTTTCCTCCAACAGATCCAAAACATGCATGTTCGGCCTTCAGGTCCAGGCCTCCCTTGAAAAAGAGATCTGTGATCTCTATGGGATTTGCCTGCTTAAATAAAGGTTAATAAATAATAATGTGTGTTAGTGTGTTAACTAGTGTTATAAGTGATTGGCAAAAACAAAAATTCAAAAACAAAAATTCAAAGCCACCTATCAACATATGATTGTACAGCCACACTTCCAGGCTGTCATATTGTTAAGTTTGCAGATGATACAGCGGTGGTGGGATGCATCACAAACAATGATGAGTCCAGCTACAGACAGGAGGTGGAACATCTGGAGAGCTGGTGCAAAGAGAATAATCTTCACATGAATGTGAAGAAGACAAAGGAGATGATTGTGGACTTCAGAAGGAACAAACACACCCACGCCCCACTGAAAATAGGTGGGTCTGCAGTGGAAGTGGTCTCCAGCTACAAATACTTGGGTGTACACTTGAATGATAACCTCAGCTGGAGCAACAACACCACCAGCCTGATCAAGAAAGGTCATCAGAGACTCTACTTCCTCAGACGGCTGAGACGAGCTGGTCTGAGCAGCCCAGTCCTCACCTCCTTCTACAGGTGTGCAGTGGAGAGCATCCTGTGCTCCAGCATCAACGTGTGGCATGGAGGCTGCACAGTTGAAGAGAGGAAAGCTCTACAGAGAGTGGTGAAGGCTGCACAGAAGTCTGTTGGAGTCAGTCTCCCCACCATCACAGACATTTACACCTCCAGATGCAGGAAAAGAGCCACCTGCATCATGAAAGACCTCACTCATCCAGCACACTCACTCTTTGCCCCACTCCCCTCAGGACGGAGGTTGAGGAGCATCAAGTGTAGAACCACTAGACTGAGGAACAGCTTCTACCCTGAGGCTGTTAGACTCATGAATAAATAAAATAAAAAATAAACACTGCAAAATATCACATCATGCTGATGCTGATCTGTTTTCTTGTTGCTGTGTTCATCTGTGTTCATCTGTGACCATCTGCTCATACAAATTCATGTTCGTGCTGCAGTTTATTCCCACTATATTAGGCTTAGTGTATTACTAGTTGATGTTTTTCGTAGTTAATTCTAGATGTTATTACTGTTTTTCTCTTGCATTTGTTGTTGGATGTAACTGGGACCCCGTGTACATAATCTCGTTTTCATCACATGTACCACATGCGGTGCAAATGACAATAAAGACTCTCTGACTCTGACATTTGCTGGGATGGATGTTTTTATTTATTTATTTATTAATCAGGGAGATCCCAGCAAGACACTGCATTTTCCAGATTGCCTTTGCATATTGCTAATTACTTTTTGTTTTTGTTTGTTTTTTTGCAAATGCAGATGGAATCATGAATGGAGATTCTGCAGCAACAGGATTTTATAAGGACTCATGCTGCAGAGCATTTAAAACATGCAAAGGAGGACATGGGCTCACACTGGACAATTAACACAACTGGTAGAGCTGCTGCCTCTCAGCGAGCAGGTCCCCGGTTCAAATCCCGGTCCGGGGGCCTTTCTGGGTGAAGTTTGCATGTTCTCTCCGTGCATGCATGGGTTTTCTCCGGGTGCTCCAGTTTCCTCCAACAGTCCAAAAACATGCATGTTAGACTGATGGTGACTCTATGACCTTGGGTGTGAGTGAGACAGGTCTCTCTTGTAAATGAGTCCCTGTGGCTCAACGAGGCTAGCCTGTATAAATAAAGGTTGAATGAAAAAATGTGCCACAAAGAAGTGGAGGTGGGGCTTTCACACTGGACATTTAATGCACCACGAAGAAGTGGACACTGGACATTTAATGCACCACAAAGAAATGGACACTGGACATTTAATGCACCACAAAGAGGTGGAGGACATAGGGTCACACAGGACATTTAAAACGTGCCACATAGAAGTGGAGGATACGGGCTCACACAGAACTGAGGAACACATTTTTGGGGGGGAGATGCAAATAGGTGCTGGGCATAAAATTAGAATATTGTGAAAAAGTTATTTATTTCAGTAATTCCATTCAAAAAGTAAAACTTCTATACAGTATTACTGTATATTCATTCACACAGACTGATATATTTAAAAATAATCTTAATGCTGATGATTATAACTGACAACTAATGAAAACTCCAAATTCATTATAAGTAAATTACATTACTTGAGATCAATTAAAAAATGATTTTTATAGATGTTGGCCAACTGAAAAGTATTAACATGGTAGCATGGTCCTTAGCCCCAACTATTGAAAGATGTACATATTGTACATTTCATGTTCATACATCTCAGTTGGCCAACATTTATAAAAATACTTTATTTTTATTGAGCTCAAGTAGTAGTCTAATTTTCTGAGATACTGAATTTAGGGTTGTCATTGGTTGTCAGTTTTAATCAACATTAAAATAAATAAACATTTGAAATATATCAGTCTGTGTGTAATGAATGTTTCACTTTTTGAATGGAATTCCTGAAATAAAACAACTTATTTAAAATATTATGACCAGCACACTTTGTACAGATTATTTTTGTGGTGAGGGGACTGTAATTGTATACAGCTTTTTTATTTATCTTGTTCCTGCCTGCTATATCAAAAAGAAAAATGAAGGCATGTTAAAAAAAAATTGTTAAGTACAGACCAAAAATGAAGGCATGTTAAAAAATTATTATTGTTTATGTTAAGTACGGCCAAAGAATGAAGGCATTTAAAAAAAAAAAATTATGTGAAGTACAGACCCAAGTGAGCTGTGTACTTTTATAGATTTGTTTGTGTATTTTGTGTTGCCACCAGTTGATAAGTTCCGTAATGTAAAGCTTTTTTTTTAAGTTACCAAAGGTGGAATTCTCAATTTTATGTGTTATGCTGTTCCTTTAAATTGTGTCAAATAAACAGGATAAAGGTAAAATTTATGGAGTGATTTGTAAAACTTAATCCAACTGTTTGTAGGATTTTAAAGCTGCGGATGGTCAAAGTATTTCCCTAGATTTGTTTGCCTCAACGCAATTTTAAAGTAGATTCATTATACTTTTTATATGCATAGCATGAACAAGCAGCATGTAAAGTGACTAAAATAAGTTAAATATAATAGCCTAATTAGAATAAGCTAAATACAGTAAGTTATTGACGTCAGATAGACGTCTAATGTAGACGCCTTTTAGACGTCAGGAATATAGACGTCTAATGTAGACGCCTTTTAGACGTCAGGAATATAGACGTCTAAAAGACGTCGGGAAAAAGACGTCATCTGGCGTAACGTTTTCGACCTTCCAGGGACCTGATTTCGACGTCCAGAAATGACCTGAAAAAGACGTCGTATAGACGTCACCTTGCTCAGTGGGTTGTTATTACTGTTAGTGATGGTGAAAGTCAGGAATACTGTACTGTCAAGAACAAGCATTTGACATGAGAAAGCCTTTGAAAGAGCAGGTAGTGTTGTGCACAGAGCCACAGAAGCATCTTTTAAGTGTTCCCTTTTAATCACTAAGGCTAAAAATATGCACAATATTGGAGAAATCTTATGAAACCACCTGCCCGAGTTGATGTGTGGAGCTCATGCAGTGGATCAAATGAAAACTGTTCCGCTCTCTAACACTGTCAGAGTCTGTCAGAGTTTCTTTATGGTCATTTCTTTACTAGTCATTTCTTTATTGTCATATTGTCAAGGACATAATAGATAAAATAGCTGAAATTTGCAAAAATCTGCTGCATGATAGTATCAGGAAGATTTCTTGACAAAATTACATTAAAAAAATTAAGACTGTTTTTATTACTCTGTTGTTAGTTTTTAATGAAAACTTCTGTGAGTAATTCTCAAAACTGTGTTCTAGTAGTTGTTATTTCTGTTGTACAACTACCAGTTTATACCTTATACAAATAAGTTTGTTACTATTTACTTTATTCTTTTATTATTTACTTTATTCTATATTTAACTATAATATTAATTATAATATTAATTTTTTTAAGAAATTTGATGAAGAGAATCTGATTGAATCTTTTGGGAGAGGGGAGTAGCGAGGGATTTGGGGGTCTCAGATTGGCTAGAAAG
>JBBPBX010002512.1:16747-31047 GCA_038048925.1 Garcialebias charrua
ATTGTTGCGGCCGTGGTTGATGGGGCGGCCGTGGTGTAGTGGTAATGGCAGTCGTCTCCCGATCGGAAAGTTGGCGGTTCGACTCCCGGGACCCGCACCATGTGTCGTTGTGTCCTTGGGCAAGACACTTAACCCTGAGTTGCTCCCGGTAGGACTGGAAAGCACCTTGCATGGTAGTCTGCCGCCACCGGTTTATGAATGTGTGTAGCATTCAATATATGTGTAGCACTTTGAGATTTTCAGTAATGAAAAGTGCGTTATAAATTGAATTAATTATTATTATTATTATTATTATTATTATGACAAACTGACATGGAAACAACATGTAAATTCCATTAAAACAAAAATAGCTAGATCAATTGCAGTACTGTATAAAGTCAGGGATTTTTTAATTGATAAAGCTCTGTATATGTTGTATAACACAATCATTGTTCCACATTTAATCTATTGTATTGAGGTTTGGGGAAAAGCGTGCAAAACAATTACAAAGCCTGTTTTTATTTTACAAAAGAGAGCTGTAAGAGTAATCACCAGAAAACATTTCAGTCACCCATCAAACACCTTGTTTCTTCAGCTAAATTTATTGAAATTCCAGGAATTGGTAGAATATAGTATTTTATCAGTTATGTATAGGGCTCATAATAACACATTACCTTTAAATATCCAAAGAAATTTTTATAAAAAGACAAAGTTATTACAATCTCAAAGGGACAGATATTCATCAAACCACAATTCAGAACCAGCTTAAAGGGACGGTCTACCTCAATTCAGGGAGTTCGATTGTGGAATGCTTCTGGAGAGTGATGTTAAAAATGCAAAATCAATGTATACATTTAAGAAAAAGGTCAAAAAGGACTTGCTCAAAAACTATATATGATGTAACTTAGTGTGTTTGTGTATTACACTTATGTTGTACTTATGATGTAGCTTAGTGCGTTTGTGTATTACAGTTAGAAAAATTAAGTAGAGTTATTCATTTTGTGACGTAGTTTGTGTATTACAGTTAGAAAAAATTAAGTAGAATTATTCATTTTGTGATGTAGTTTGTGTATTACAGTTAGGAAAATTAAGTAGAATTATTCATTTTGTGATGTAGTTTGTGTATTACAGTTAGAAAAATTAAGTAGAATTATTCATTTTGTGATGTAGTTTGTGTATTACAGTTAGGAAAATTAAGTAGAATTATTCATTTTGTGATGTAGTTTGTGTATTACAGTTAGAAAAATTAAGTAGAATTATTCATTTTGTGTAGTTTGTGTATTACAGTTAGATGATGTAGTTTGTGTATTACAGTTAGAAAAATAAGTAGAATTATTCATTTTGTGATGTAGTTTGTGTATTACAGTTAGATAAATTAAGTAGAATTATTCATTTTGTGATCTAGTTTGTGTATTACAGTTAGAAAAATTAAGTAGAATTATTCATTTTGTGATGTAGTTTGTGTATTACAGTTAGAAAAATTAAGTAGAATTATTCATTCTGTGATGTAGTTTGAAGGTTATCATTGGTTGAACAAACTGTGAAATAAGGGGCAGATATAATAAGAGTTCATCTTCTTTCTGCTCCCTTCATTTTATCCTACTTATGTATCTGATGAAACTGTCTTGTAATGTTCTTTTAAAATGAATGAATAAACATCAAATCAAATCAAATCAAAAATGAAGGTTTTATAAACATTTACATTCTCTTAAGGTTATAATGACTCTCTTTTAAAATAAATTTTAATTGAATGTTTGTGGGAGTGGTGATGCAGAGGTTAAGAAGGTGCACTTGTGATCGGAAGATCGCTGGATCAAGCCCTGGTACCGACAACATCAATAATGTGGGTGGGATAAGTGAAGCAGTCACACCTGTCTCCACCTAGCCTGGCCCTCGCCTTCCTGCACAACTCCACTCAATTCTCATTTCTCTAAACTGAAGCGAAGTGAAGGACAAGGGTCTGGTTTTAACCAGGCTAGTCTCCACCCTCATCTGCCCCACTCTGGGCCCTTGAGCAAGGCCCTTAACCCACACCATCTGTTCCCCGGGCGCCCTAGATATCAGCTCTCTGCTCCACACAGCGAGCTGTGGTAGCTCGGTGGTCTGTGGTTGTGTCAGGAAGTGCATCCTGCATAAAAACAATTGCTAAGTCTTCGTGCGACTAGTTCACTGTGGCGAACCCTGACAAAGAGAGAAGCCGAAAAAATTTTTTTTAAATAAATTTGTGGGTAATATTTTTATGAGCTTGAACTTGTAAAATACTATGTTCAACCAAATCATAAAATTTTATTAATTTCAACTGATGAAATAATATATTTGTTGGGTGACCATAACACATACTAATAATTCTTATAGCTCTTTTTTTTTGTAAAATCAAAACAGGGTTTGTAATAGTTTTGCATGCTTTCCCCCAAACTTCAATACAACAGATTAAATATGGAACAATCATTACATTATACAATATATTCAAAGCTTTGTCATTCAAAAACGTTTACTTTATACAGTAGTACAACTGATTTTGTTATTTTTATACTTAAGTAATTTACACATTTCTATGTCAGCTTCTCATCAATAACGACACCCCAAAATATTATTTAATTAACTATTCATTTCAATGCTGTAAATTTTAAAGTTGTTGTTTAAAGATCCACTGACGTGATTTTTCTACTATTCATCAAATTGCTCAAAATATATATATTTTATCATTTAAATATGTTAGTTTTTGCAAACAAAATGATAAATCACTTTAATTTTGCTTTAAAAGTGATTTTGAACTTCAAGCTGTGTTTAATCGTGGGAAATCCGTTTACACCCGAACGCACCATCTGTGATGTAATGTCCAGAGTTGAGGCAGAGCTCTGAGCTTGTCACGGTGTGCGCAGCTCCACATGAAGGTCAGTCTGATACAGCATCAGACCTAAATTAGATCCTGTTGTTTCTTGTTCCATCACCCAAACTATTTTCTGCTTCCCAAAATGAAGACAAATAGCTCAAATCTTCACCTAGATTGATAAATTAGTCAAGTTTTAAAATGTCCGCTATTGAAGAGACTGGAGCCCTCTGCCTCTCACTCTGGACATTACGTCACAGATGGTGCGTTCAGGTGTAAACGGATTTCCCATGATTAAACACGGCTTGAAGTTCAAAATCACTTTTAAAGCAAAATTAAAGTGATTTATCATTTTGTTTGCAAAAACTAACATATTTAAATGATAATATATATATATATTTTGAGCAATTTGATGAATAGTAGAAAAATCACGTCAGTGGATCTTTAGAGTTAAAACTTTTAATATTGACAAAGTTGAGAATTTTGTGTTTATTTGATGGGGATTTCAATTTTTTTGAAGGCTGAATATTAAAAAAGGTGAACATTAATTTATTTGTATAGTTTGTAGTTTTTCTGAGGCTTTAATATTGTTTATATCGATATCGAATTATATCGCTGTCGACCGAAATTAAGAAATATATCGTGATATAAGTTTTGGCCATATTGTCCAGCCATGTTTCTAAAGCTAAGAGCACAGAATGTCATAAACTCTGCTCTTTGCCATGGCTGTACTCTTCACTCTCAGCCGCGGCCACTTGAGATCGACAGAGGAGGGAGGAGGAGATGCAGGAGGAAGTTTCTCCTACATCTGTGGGCTGCACACAGGTGCAGCAGGTGCTGAATTAAAAAAAAGAATAATTTATAATTTAATAATTTGTCACATTTTGTCATCTGTGTATGTTTCCCATACTTCACAGACGAAATTGGTCTTCTGCCTTTAACCCAACCACCACCAGGTGGTGCAGCGAGCAGCCGTAGTCAGCGCTCGGGGAGCTGGAGAATTAGATGTGCACTCATAGACACCCCAAGGTGTGTAGTGGCCGGGGCGCGAACCCGCGTCCTTCGGGTCCCAAGTCAAAAGCCTTAGCCACTACGCAAATCCCATGCCGATCGTGCGACTCATCAAGCAGCCGATTGTGTGTCATGTCCACTCTTACTTTGTAAAACCACGATAGAGCGAGTCCGCGAAAAATGAACTGAAGTAGCGAGGGACTGTATATGCCCAAAACTATTTCGAAAGTAGCAAATCTACTACGGGCTGGGTTAAAAAAAGAAAGAAAATAATAATAATAAAAATAAGCTTACGAATAAAACATCCATGTCCAATGACCGGAGATAGACTAAGGCCCTGTTTACACAAGAGCAACCTCTGAAAACATCAGTGGTTTTTTGTTGTTGTTTATTTATTGGAGGTAATAAACAAACAAACAAACAACAACAAAAAAGAAGAGTGGGTTTACACAAAAATGCTGTAATTTCCATGTTAGTTGGGTTGTCAGATAAGAAATTATGAACAATAGTAAATTATATTTAATCTGCTACGTAAGCCTGTTGTATAAGATGACGTGTGCGGTGTGTTTCGTGAACGTGCAGAGGAGGTGTTAAATAATAAATTTTAAAGTTATGGCAACCCTGATGCAGGGTTGCATTCATCATCATGCATGTACTGTATCTGTGTCACAAAACAACTGAAATGTGGAGTTTTTATTTATTTATTCATCAATAATTTGTTTATTTACAAGAAGTCCTTACACAGATGTTTCAGACTGAGATAGTTCTAAAAGACTGACTAGTTTTTTATAGGAAAAAAAAATTAACAGTATTTTTAGCAGGGTCGTCAAATTCCCCTATCAACAAAGGTTTGAATTAATGAATATGCACAAAGCTTCTCCAGATGTAACTCTCTTAAGGAGATCTAAAAGTCAAATCTGCAATAAATAGTGTTCTTTACAATATATGGTGCGTTGCAGGAGTAGTGCGTCCAATGGTGCGGCCGGGACGGGAGGGGCGGTATGTGCGCGTGGTGACTGTGTGTGTGTGTGTGTGTGTGGGGGGGGGTAGCCAGCTGTTGGAAGGAGTGCGCTGAGCTCCTGAACACCCTCTGCGTCAGGTGGACATCTGCACATCAACAAGAGCAGAGCAGCGCGGCAGGACGTTTCCTTCTTCTTTCAACATCTGGGCTGCTGTTTCAGCAACTTCAAGTTTCTGACTAAACAGACAGAAACAGAACAAGTGCGTGAAGAAACCGAACCAAGAGGGGAGGGGGGAAAGGGTGACATCGAGGAAAAGGTGAGATCAGACGCGGTAACTACCCCTGTTTTTATTTTATTCGTATTATTAGTAGTACTAGTAGTAGTACTAGTAGTTTCAGTTTTTAGAGAAACGAAAGGCGCTTCTCTGGGGTTCAAACCTGTTGCTGCGTCTTTTAGGATCTGCCTAAATTATCAGAGCAGCCTGGCAACCCGCGGCCAGACAGCATATTTTTAAATGCTCTATTTTCACCCACGTCAACAATTCATTAGGACAGATTATGCAGAAACATTTTTACAGCTCTGTACTTTTATTTATTTTTAATTTTAGCTCTCAGCAGCTCAGCATTTAAAAATGAACCTGCGTGCTTTGGAAATGGCCAATGAGGTCATCACAGTTCATCTCAGTTTGTTTGAACTTAGACAGAAAGAAAAAAGAAAAAAAAAAGAGGAAAGAAAAGAAAGAAAGAGATGGATGGATGGATGGATGGATGGATGGATGATAGGGTATATTTCAGTAAATTGAGGTTTTGCCATTATGTGGTGATAATTCACAGACGTTTGCACATTTTTTTTTTTTTCAAAGTCAAAGTCAACTTTATTGTCAGAACTGCAATATGTACAGGACATACACAGGATTGAAATTGCGTTTTACACTTTTAAACACTTTATTTATTTAGAAAAAGATCAAATGTCCTGATCATGTGTTGCTTCTCTAAACCAACATATCAATGCAGCTCAGTTATCTCCAGTTAAATTTAGACAAATATTTCCTCGCCATTTCTCTGCAAAGGCCTAGTAAGTACATGAACTGTCTGACCCTCATTAAGCACACACACTTTTTCAGTACATATAGACTTTAATACACTATACAATGTTTTTATAAAATTAAACATCTGGATATACAGGCTTCTGCACAGACTAATCCAACCACAAACAAACCGGGAAAAAAATGATAAAAGTTTGTTCACACGTGAATGGGAACATTACTCGATTTATATTTTACAAGTTTCACATTTATTGTGTTATGAACTGATTAGGACCTAACAAAGCTATTGAGCCACCACTCATTTCTTTATGGTGAATTTGATTAATAAAATGAGCAATAATAATTAATTATTTTAAGTGAAAGATAAACAGTTAGCGGAGCAGGTAATGGCAGAAATAATGTTTCTTGTTAAGAAACAAAAAGGGCATTTGATGAAAACAAATATGTAGAATGTCATGAAAAATAACAACACAAATTGTTTAGCATGGAGGTAGAACGTCATGGTTTATGTAAATGTCCTAAGTGCTTGTCAGAATTTTTATAGCTTTGCTCTTTGCAGCATTTCTATATTAAAAAAGCTTGAACAAAACACTTTGAAGCAGAAGTGAATACAAAAGTTGGCCATAGTTTCCTTCAAGTCTATCTCTTTATTTGTTATTTATTTAGTGCATTATTTAGTGCATTGAAGCAGAAATAGACAGACTGTTTCTTTTAGGGCTTTCGGAGATAGCACTTTGTCTTTTAACATTTTCAAGTCCTTCCTTGTTATAGTTTTTATTACTTAAAAAACAAGTTCTTGATTTTTTTTAAGCCACATAACAATGACAGACAACTTAACAAGAATCCTTTTTATCTTTATATATGTGGATGTGTTTTTGTTTCAGGTTACATTGTGGGCAACAAAGCCTGGTCCCCATTAGTCCCAATAAGTATCGATGGTGGGTTAGAGATTAGATTTAGGACTAAGGTGTGAATCGCGGGTTAAGATTAATGATAATGGTTTTAGGTTTAGGGTAAGGGTCAGGGTTAGGTTATTGAAATGAATGGAAGTCAATGCAAAGTCCCCATAAAGTACAAATACAAGAATGTGCATGCATGTGTGTGTGTGTTGCTTTTTGACATTTTTTAAGACAGCCAAAGTGCAGTTTGACCAATTGTATCTTTGCAATAAGCTGCTATACAACATGCAATTTAAATTGTACTTTTACACAATACAGTATTTCAGTTTTATATTAATAACAATTATTATTATAACAATTATTATTTCTTATTGCTTTTATTATTATTTTATTATTATTACTGAAGTGTACTGGCAAAAAAGAAGAAAGTAACTAAAGTGAGTCGCAGTGCATCAGTCAAAAAAATCATATTTTAGATTATTTGAAAAAATATAAAGATTACATTAACATCTGAAAATTTCTGCTTTCTCATAAGAAAATAAGAAAATAAATACATAATTCCTGGTCCACATAAACACATCAGACCATTTGAAAAAAGACCTGTTTTTATCACAGAGTGTTTCTTTTAGTTTAATTCTAAACGTCGGCCGTCATTCTATTTATGAACAGGAAAAAACAGCTGAAGTTTCAGTGTGATTACAGTACTTGTGTTGTCTGCATCAGTTATTAACTACCTTAGTTAATATTGTACACATGCTTTCTTACTTCCTGAAACATTTCCACACCACCATGACATGAATAACTCAAGGAAAGAAAACCCTAAAAACTGTCTAACCTGTAGCCCCTTCTCGTTCTTGCGTAGATCAGCTATTGAAGATGAACCTCTGGTGATAAGCACAAAGTTAGCTCACACCAGCACATCAAACAAATAAAATCACCTCACACAGTCATTTTTTGAGTTTTCCTATGCATAGTGTTGTCCTGGTGCGATCCCTGATGAGAAGATCCCAGGGTATGCCACAGAGGAGAGGCGCTCACTGTTTTCCACCGTCTCTCACCTGGGAAAGCACCCGCCAGTGCTACTGTTAAAGACCCAGGAGCATTTGTGCATATTGCATTATGACTGCACAGGTAGAATTTATGTGTAGCATTCATGTGTTTTTTCAATAAGATCCACTGCTTGCTGTTTCCCGTGTCCACCGTTTTTTAGATATGGCTTATACATGAGCTGACTTTAAGAACGACAGGTCACAGGTTGGTGGACCTGGTTAGTTTCACATATGCAGACCTGGATGGAGGTTTGAATTTGGAAAGCTTGTATAATTAGCTGTGAGGCACGGCCAGGCTTTTGCTGCCTGTCTTGGCGTTTTAGACTTTTCGACAAACCTGCAAAACCACAAAGAGCTCAGCAGCCAGCCCTGCGCTCTCTGGCTCGATGCAAAGCTGTATTTTATCTTTTAGTCATGGTCTTTTTCACAGACTGTCTGTGGAGTCGATGCTTGTAATTTGGCTTTTTTTTTTTTTCATTTCAAATAAAAATAATACAGCAATTGAATAGACACATGACACAAGACATACAATATAAATTTAAAATGAAGGGTGGCAGAATGAAGAGAGTACATGGATCTTATTCTATCTGCCCCCATTGTACAGAACAAATCAATTCAAACAAAAAACCTTCAATAAGCAACTATAAAAAGAGAGAAATACTGTATGCAATAATAATAATAATAAGTCAAGAAGACAAAAAAAGGAACGACACATGTATTTAACAAATTTAACACTCCACAAGATAAATTATTTTATATATATTTTTGCAAATATTTTTTAAATCATATTCTTAAATGAAGATATTGAGTTTGCATTTTTAATTTCGGCTTCCAAATTATTCCACAATCTAATTCCTTGGATCGAGGTTGACCGACCCCTCAAACTGGTTCTAGATTTCGGCCTCACAAAAATCTCAATTCCCTTTAAGTTATAACAACTTTGACGTTTAAGAAAGTATGTTAGAATGTTCGATGGTAATTAATTTGTGTGAGCTTTGTACAAAACTGAAAGAATATTATAATCCGCTAAATCATGGCATTTTAATAACTTCAATTTATGAAATAAAACACTAGATGGGTGACAATAGTGTTTCCCAGTGATTATTCTTATGGCTCTTTTCTCTAGGACAAAAACCGGCTCGGTAAATGTCTTGCATGCTTTACCCCAAACTTCAACACAGTAAATGATGTGCGGGACAATAATTGAGTTGTACAACAAGTACAGAACTCTATCCTCTAACAATTTCCTAACCTTATACAGAACTGCAATTGATTTAACTATCCTTTTCTTAAAGGTGCAGTCTGCAGTTTCTGTAGAACGCAGCACTTAGAAAAAATTTCAACAGGGAAAGCATTCTGATCCCTCCCCCTCAGAGCCATATATGGCTCTGCTCCCCCTTGCTCTGCTGAAATTCAAATTCAAGCTCTGTTTTTATTGGCTGGTTAAAAACTCTGTTTTTATTGGCTGGTTAACGGCGGGTCACTGTGGCTTTTTAGAAATGCTTTTAGTAACACCTGGAGAAGCAAGGGGACTATAGTTTTTTCAAAGATTACTTTGTCTAACATCAGTCTGTCAGGAGATAGTGACAGAGTGAAGAAATATGTTAAAAATATATTTTTATAAAACTTACAGACTGCACTACAGAAACTGCAGACTGCACCTTTAACATAATTAATATGATGCTTCCACGTCAATTTGTCATCGATAGTGACCCCCAGAAACTTTATTTGACTAACTCTGCAGATTTCCACACCATCAATATTTATTGTAACATGAACAGATTCCTTTTTTGTACTGAATATCATGTACTTGGTTTTATCCAGATTAAGGGATAATTTGTTTGATTTAAACCAATTTTGAATTTTCAGTAATTCATTATTCACAAGCTCGGACATCTGCTTCATATCATTACCATAATATAGGAACATAGTTTCATCAGCAAAGAGAATACATTTGAAAAGATCTGACACATTCACCAAGTCATTTACATACAGAACGAACAATTTTGGACCGATTATAGAGCCCTGAGGGACTCCACAAGTAATATTACAGAAAGCAGATCTAACATCATTTATTTGTACGAATTGTTTTCTATTTCTGAGATAGCTAGTTACCCACTGTAGAGCAGTTCCTCTAACACCATATTTACTCAATTTATCGATAAAAATGGTATGATCAACAGTATCAAAAGCCTTTTTTAAATCAATAAAGAGACTAAGACAACAACTCTTTTGATCAACAGCGGTAGTCACTCGTCCTATGAATTCCATAATGGCATGTGATGTTGAAATTTTTGCTCTAAAACCATACTGACTGTTGCTTATAACATTGTTTATGTCGAGGAATTGTCTAGTCTTATCACAAATAGCTTCTCTAAAATTTTTGAAAATTGTGGTAATAAGGATATTGGTCTGTAGTTACTCTACCTACTTTTATCGCCATCTTTAAAGAGTGGTACCGCCTTGGCTATTTTCATATTGTCAGGAAAACTTCCAGATGAAAAATATAGATTACATATGTGTGTAAATGGTTCAACAATATAAGGCATTATTTCCTTAACAAGCTTCATATCCATATCAACATAATCCCTTGATCTCTTATCAGAAAATGATTTAACTATATTCATTATTTCTTCTTTGTTAGTTTCCTTTAGATTAAAACTATTTGCACAATCCATAATTTTATGGTTCACATTTCCATAAGGAATATTTGTTGCAAGACTTGGTCCCACATTTACAAAGTAATCATTGAATCCATTTACAATATCTTTTTCATCGAAAATATCCGCATTATCATTTACAAAGTGTTGAGATATACTAGTCTGTGATTTATGATTTTTTAAGACATTATTCATTATTCGCCAAGTCGACTTGGTGTCACCATTACATTTATTTAATAAGTCACTGTAGTATTCTTTTTTATGTTTTCTTATGATACTTATTAATTTATTTTTGTATTTCTTGTACTTTAATTCAGATTCCTGTGTTCTTAATTTCAGAAAGCATGAGTATATGCAGGTTTTTTTGCAAGCATTTCTCAAACCACTAGTCATTCAAGGTTGGTCATCACTACTTTTTTCAGTGTAATTGTTATACACGCAATTTTTTTCATACAGAGCTCCAATAATATTCATAAACTCAACATAAGAAATATTCACATCATTAAAAAAAACTTTTTTCCCAATTTTGTTTTGATAAGTCATCAACCAATCTATCTTTCTTAGACTGGACTAGAGGGACTTTCTGAAAAAGAAAACAGAAGATAAGATCTTTCTGCGTTGGTTAGAACATATGTCCCACTTCCCTGTCTCGTCACCCATAAAATATCTTGATAAGGTTAAATTGACTCACTTCTGGCTCAAGAAAACTGAACAGCTCAGCCCAAGCTGGTGTGGCTTCTTTGTGGAATCTGACTTGTCAGTCAGACAGACTGACACTGGTTTTTGTGGTTCTCTGTGTCCATTATGTCCGTTGTTTTACCATAGTGACCAGGACAACAACAACAAAAGTTCTGCAGTACTGATGAGGTGTGTCTTGACTCTGCAGCAGATTTCATAGGACTTTATAAGGTCATCTTTAAAGAAAAGGTGGATTCCACCAGAAAATAAGCCAGCTGCCTGAGTGCCAAACTTACGTTAAGGGACAGCGGGCACTTCAGGGGTCATGGGAACATGGGTGCCATATCCGCTCAGGCAGCATCAGTGGGGGCGAACAACTAAATATAGAAAAGTCCAATACAAGTCCAGTGTTGAAGGGGAAAACCAGTGAAAACCCTTTAAGGCATTAAAGATGTACCTTTAAAGTTACGTCAAAGAAAACAAACCTCAATCTCAAGCAAAACGTAAAAAAGCAAATTTACATTTATGCATAAAAAATAATTTGTCTGTTTCTTATCAAATAAAATCTGATACTGTATTGTTGTAATGCTGAGGTTTAGCAAACAGAGCTTGGGGTGGGGGTACAGTCCACAATCCATCCATGTTTACTTCTTCTCAAAGACCCACTTTCTCTCTGACCTGCATGAGAGAGAAGTGGGTGGCTCTAATCAGCCGTCTTTCAGAAAAACAGTTTTCCTTCGACTGTTTGGTTTCATCTATGAACTGCTGAACCTCTAAAAGGAGCTGTGGACTGTATTTTTAACCCCGTCTCATGGGGGCCTTCTCACTGTGCTCAAGCATGGCGCTGCTGGCCCCCAGGGCGGGGAGAGAGTGGGGGGGGTAACCCAGCGTGTTTCAGTCAGTGGACTGGTGGCCCGCGTAGCAAAAAGAGTTGCTCTAACGTCAAACCACATTGCCTGTCGGTGGTAAAAATAAACACCCTTGTCTTCATCGACAGGAAGTAAACCTGAGTCACTTTATCCAGACAGAGGACATTTTCCCACTAGATTTATAGTGTGAGACTTTACTGAGCTGTGTTTTAATTTGTAAATTAAACTACAGACTCAGCTGAAAGGCTCCGACATGTGCGTTGGCTGGTTTTATATTTTGTTAGTTGTTTTATTTTGTTTAAATCCTAAATTTAAAATTTAAATAAGTGTGGATAAACCTTTTAGTTTTAAATCAAAAAGGCGTTCAATTCAAGATCAACTGGACTTTATTTGTAACAGAAGACGTTTCGCTTCTCATCCGAAAAGCTTTATCAATTCAATGGTTTTTAGTTTTAACTTGTAATGCAGAAAAAAAGATGACGTTTTTAGTGTTTAATATCTTGTTCTTTGATGTCGTGTTATAAATGTCTTTGGCTTATTTTTCACAGATTTTCTCAGAAAAAGACGAAAATATGGGACGAAAGAAAATACAAATATCTCGTATTCTTGACCAGCGGAACAGACAGGTGGGTGTATATACACACGCGCGCACACACACACACACACACACACACACACACACACACACACACACACACACACACACACACACACACAAAGGTTTGTTTTAATATCTTTAGAGGGACTTTGAATTGACTTCAATTAATTTTTAATCAATTTCTATAGCCTAACCCTAAACCTACCATTACTACTACACATTCCTAACCCTAAAGGGCGAGGCATAGCTCCGCGCTAGCGCGAGCGCGAGGCCACGCGGCGCCACGCTGTGCGAGCTCCGCTTGCACAAGCCTTTGAACGCTCGCGCGAACGCGCCAAGCTCAAATTTTACGACCGCTCACGCGCACGCGGTGTCTCACAATAAACTGCCCTGGTGGCGGACTGTTTTGTATGACACACAAATGAATTAAATTCCTCTTCTTTATCGCTGATCGGGCCTTTTCTTTTGTTTTTTTGCCTAAAGTCAAGTAATCGCTTGAAGCGGTCACCATTCACTTCCTCCTCCGATGAGGAGGAATGAATGAACTTGTCACGAGTGAACTAAACTCATGTCCAACGTGGATGCGCAGGTTCTAAACATTTCCTGGTGTGCTTGTCTGCTGTGTGGGTTGAAGGACCAGCGCTCCCTGTTTTAATTTTAATTTTTAGGACTTTTTTATTAACATATAAACACAGAACAAAGCTGCACAGCCCTCTGCCTTTTCTTCTCAGACCCGACCTGTCAATCAAATCAGTAGGCTGTCAGCAAATGACCAATCAGCGACCTCAATTTGTCCCGTAGCTAAACGCTCCGCCCTGCTTCTGCTCAAATGACATCAAGTATTTGGAGCGAAAACGTTGGAGCCACACGCTGCTTCACGCTGAGCTCTGCTGTGAACCCCCCACGCGCAGCACACGCGCGTGGCGCGGCGCTCGGTCCAGCGCTCGGTCCTGCGCCGGCCTTAATAATAATAATAATAATAATGAATTCCATTTATAATGCACTTTTCATTAATAAAAATCTCAAAGTGCTACAAATTGTAATAAAGCAAAGATCAAAATAAAACAAGTGATAAAATCAAATAAAATCAATAATAATATCGACTAAGATCAAGATAAAATCATGTGGATGCAGATTAGGCTTGCTTAAAAAATAAATAAAATAAAACAAGTAAAATCAATAAAATCAAGTAAAATCAATAATGATATCAGCTAAGATCAAAGATAAAATCATGTGGAGGCAGAATAGGCTTGCTTAAAAAGAAAGGTCTTTATGCTGCTTTTAAAGTCAACCAGTGACTGTGGAGCTCTCAGGTCATCAGGGAGGGAGTTCCACAGGCGGGGGGCAGCCACACAGAATGCTCGGTCTCCCATGGTCCTCAATTTGGTCCGAGGAATATAAAGGAAATTACTGTTCTGTGATCGTAGAGACCGGGTGGATGAATATGGTGCAAGAATGTCCTTTAGATAGTCAGGTGAAGTGCCGTGCAAGCATTGATGGGTAATGAGAGCAGTTTTGTATTGAATTAACTAATTAACTAATTAATTAATTTAACCCTAACCCATCCTCAATTAACATCTTAGTCCTAAACCTAGCCCTTAACCCACCAATGACACTTGAACCTTATGAGGACTGGGCTTTGGTCCCCACAAAGAGCAGTTGGTCCTCACAATGTACTGTGTTGAAAAATTGTCCTCACAAAGTAACATAAACAAGCACA
>JBBPBX010002512.1:36304-47176 GCA_038048925.1 Garcialebias charrua
TATATATACTGTATATAGTATATATATACAGTATACAGTATATATAAGGTGTTTTAAACCCTTCCCACACTCTTGCATTATTCTAAACAAAGTTTCTAAACTATAAATGCTCTAAAAGAACAACAGAATGTCATTATTTCAACTCTGTGCCTCCGGTTGCGCTCTCGGCTAAGCTAACTTCTCCACTTGTCACAGAGATCAGCTGATCAGCTGATTTTTGTATAGGGCAGCCATCAGCTGATCAGCTGCATGAGGAGGCTTCTGCCACAGCTGTGGGCTGCACGCAGGTGCAGCAGGTGCTAAATAATTTAAAATAATTTATTTTTAATAACATTTCCATGCCGATCGTGTATTTCGTCCATCAATCAGCCAATTGTGTGTCATATCCAAACTTACTTTGAAAAACCGCGATAAGAGTGAGTCAGCAAAAAATGAACTGCGAAGTAGCAAAGGACTACTGTACAGTCCTGTATTGTACTGTGACACGAGAAGAACGTAACTTGTTCAGTGTAAGAATCCTAGGATATTCTAGTGTTTATATGTTCAAATATTCAATGAGTTTAAGTTTATGTTACACAATACAGGATATAAAACAGCTTCGGAGACCTCTGATTTAAAAAAAAGTCATTGTTTTCCTACATTTTTTTGTTTCTTAATGTGTGAATTGTGCAAAATGTCATAGGGCCATGCAGTTTTAACTTTGTATAATTTTATGCTTTTTTCAAATACAATGTTAGATTTTACAGCTCATGAAAGCAATTCAGGGAAACAAATGTTTTCTGGAATGCATCACTACTCGCAACCGTTTTCTTGTTTGTTTTGTGTTATTTAATTTTATTTTTTGTCCTTTCTGCCCAATGTCTCCTCTCCTAAAATCTTTCAAACCCACTCTGTGCTGGACTGCATGAAGGTTATAATAAAGCACAATTTGTAAACGACTGTTTTCATGCACGTTGGTTTTAAAGACTCCAAACAGCAGCAGAATCCAAATTGAGGACACAACTGCTTTTCATATTCCTTTGCCATAAATCTCACAAAATCCAAAATAAAACATTAAGTGAGTCTTTACCAGTTAGCAGGAAAATATGTGATGATTTGAGGTTTTTCACCAGAACACAATCAGGCCACCATCAACAGAGGAAAGTACTTTAGTCGAGGAGACTGTTTTTTGGAAGAAAATCTGGTAACAGTTTACTCATAAACTTTAATCATGATAACAACTCACAACACACACTTTAGTGTTTATTTTTTTAGATCCAACAAACTATAGCGCTGCTCTCCAGGACATTTTGTATTCATATTTTATTATGACACCAAGATGACAGCAGGTTTTAAATGCTAATTTTCACTGTGTTGGAAGAAATGCAGATAAACAGAATCTGTCATTCATATTTGATATTAACAGTGTTTTATTTAGATGAGGTTGCTTTTGTGTATTCTGATCTGAAATGAGTATCTGAGTGCAGATATTTCTGTTTGTAAAGCTCCCTCTGATGAAGTTAGGATTTTTAATGCAAAATATACTTTTAACTATTTGATTAGCTTGCGATCTTTGAAAACTCTGCTTTGAAAGAGAAATTAATATGTCTTTGGTCTCTAGAATTTTATCTACATTGTAGAATTAACATTCTCAAATGATATGATTTTTTATGTGTCGTAGGTGACCTTCACTAAGCGTAAGTTTGGTCTGATGAAGAAGGCATACGAGCTGAGTGTGCTGTGCGACTGTGAGATCGCCCTCATCATCTTCAACAGCACCAACCGTCTCTTCCAGTATGCCAGCACAGACATGGACAAGGTGCTGCTGAAGTACACAGAGTACAGCGAGCCGCACGAGAGTCGCACCAACACAGACATACTGGAGGTACGGAACAAAGGATGAGTTCAGTTTAGCTTAGATTATTTTTCTAAATTGAAGTGAGTTTAGCTAAAATGTGTTGGTTTGAATGAAATGGAAAAATGGTAAAAGGACTGTACTCATATAGCAGCTTTTTAACCAACCAGCTTACTCAAAGTGATTTTACAACTCAATGCGCTCATTCATACAGCACTTTACTACAACTCTACAAAGCTAATCTCAACAAATCATTCTAAAAAGACTAATCAGTGCTTTAGAACACATTCATACACCGATGGGACACACATCAGAGGCAATGAGGAGTTCAGTGTTTTGTCCAGGGACACTTCAACATGCTTAGCTCAGTTTACCTGAGTGAGTTAAGTTGAGCTTAACTCATTTTAACTTAACTTAGATGAGCTGAGTTTAATTTACCATATTCTCCGGCCTATAAGTCGCACCAGAGTATAAGTCGCACCAATCCAATTATGTCCAATAAAACCGAAAAATCCACGTATAAGTCGCACCGGCCTATAAGTCGCACCTCACGGCACAAAACGAGCACGCGCAGCAACAACAGACCTGCAGTGCAGCAAACAGACCTGTATCTTTTTGATCTTTAAAGATAAACACATAAAAAATATATTTTTGTTAGCTGACATCCATCCATCCATCCATCCATTTTCTTCCGCTTATCCGGGGTCGGGTCGCGGGGGTAGCAGCCTAAGTAGGGAGGCCCAGACTTCCCTCTCCCCAGCCACTTGGAGCAGCTCCTCTGGGGGAATCCCAAGGCGTTCCCAGGCCAGCTGAGAAACATGGACTTCTGTTAGCTGACATTACAGTAAAAATGTGTCTCAGTTTAACTTTTCTTGATAAATGCACTTTGACGGTTAAAAACCGTTAAATTAAGTGACAATTTTTTTGACCAAAGTGAAAAAAACGAAAAATCCACGTATAAGTCGCACCGGCCTAAGCCGCAGGGCTCAGAAATGTAGGCAAAAAGGTGCGACTTATAGGCCAGAGAATACGGTAGTTGAACTTAGCTTTGTTGAGTTGATCTTAGTTTAGCTGAGTCTGTTGCAGGTCCAAGACTGTGGAATGAGTTGCCACTGAGTGTCAGGCGGGCTCCCACTCTCAAAGTCTTTAAGTCTCGCTTGAAAACACTTCTATTCTCTTGCCTTTGTAGTGATACACCTTGGTCTCTGAAACTCTCAGTGAGACACCTTTTCTTTGAAACCTTCAAGGGAAGAGTGGACACTGTTTATTCCATTAATTTGAATCAAAGACACAAATTAAATCACCAAGACTCTTTACTTTGTGCTAATTCAAATATAATCAAAGCATAACCTTGTGTTATTCGTATGAGCAGTGTTATTGTTTCAATATGTTGATAATCAAAAGCCTGTCTAAGTCGAAGGATATGTCAGATTGAACTTTCAATATTTGTTTAGAAATGTGAAACAGTTAATCAGTTTTAATCATAAACCTGGCGTCTGTATTCTCCTCATTTCTAAAATAACTCTCTGTCTTTCTTCTAAACAACCTTCACTGTTCTTTGACTGCTAATAACCTTCTGACCTCATCTAATTCCCTCCTACACCCTGGTTATTAATAGGGATGTCCCGATCAGGTTTTTTTGGCCTCGAGTCCGAGTCCGAGTCCTTTAATTTGAGAATTGGCCGATTTCGAGTCCCGATCCGATACTTCTAAAATACATTTTTAAAATGAAGGGAAAAAAAAGAAACAGATCTAGATGTCCCTTAATTTTTATATTATTTACCTTAATATTTAACAGAATACTTCTGTGAGGTAGATTGAACAATCAAGTACCGTAATAAGATTTTTAAAAAATTCTTCACGTTGAAGTTTAGTGTAACAGTATGAAATAAAAATGTCTAATTTAAAATAAGCAGCTCAACTTAAAATACTGAGCAGGCATGTAAACAAATAAGAAACTTAGGTTGTTGTGTTAAATGCAGCCTTTTCCTTACCTCCTCTTGAAATACGAACTGTACATAACTCACAGTTTGCAAACGCAATATCTTTGTCATCCACTTTAAAATATCTCCACACGACAGACATCGCTGCCTCCCTTCAAGCTGCCGCGTTCCGCGTCTTTTTTACGACAGTCACTGCTTTACGGCAGGCGCGGCTGCAAAAATATTGTGCACGTTTTGTTTCGAGACAATTTGACTCTGTAACACAACATACAGTTAATATAATATTCCCGTTTGTGTTTAGAATAAATCGCTGCCTCCACTTAAAGCTAATGCTGCGTTCCACTTCTTTTTTACGACAGTCACGCTTTACGGCAGGCGCTGTTGCTAAAATATTGTGCACGTTCTTTTTCGAGACAATTTGACTCTGTAACACAACATACAGTTAATATAATATTCCCGTTTGTGTGTAGAATAAATATACACATATATATCCGATCCCTGATCGGTGTGTAACGCCCGAGTCGAGTCGAGTCTGAAATCACGTGATCGGGACCCGGTTTTCGATCACGTGATCGGATCGGGACATCCCTAGTTATTAACCAATGGAACGGAGAGAAAACTCTGGTGTCAATCTCCCTTCAAAAAGCCCTGACTTCCTGAAACGGCTCAGTTCTGCTGGGAAGTTCATGAAACTTTCCTTTAAGCTGTGGGACTTTGACCATGAGCCAAAGGTCTTGGCCCTCAGCAAGGGTTAAACAGCACGCCGCTGCAAACCCACTCGAGCTTACGAGCTCCAAACTTCTGAAGAAAAATTCCTCCTCTTGAGGAATAATTTTATCTTGAAAACCAAACCGGAACAAGAGCCGCTACCTTGGTCCGACTTGGGGCGGACAACTGGGACACTGTTGGGAACACGCAGGGAGACCTTTTTGGACATAGCTGGACAGACGATCCAGTGTACGTTTAATGCTGGCCCTTTTACTGAAGCCGAGACGGATGTCTTCGTAAGGTAAAAAGTTGATGTTACCCACGTGAACTGGTGTTCAGCTGATGTCGCCGAAGAGCTGCCATGTTTCCGGTTAAACTCATATCAAGATAATACTTTTCCTTCCTCCTTCCTCTTAACTATACTCCTTATTCTGCCAGTAACATTAAGTTAAAACGTGCCTCCAGATATAAGTAAATATATCATCTTATTACTTGTCTCTGTTGTCCACAATTTAAATCTGCTGACATTTAAATTATAGGAAAATCTGATCGATCAATCAAAGTGTACATGTCATGATGTTAAATTCAATGATTTGTTAAATTATTCCATCTCTGGTGGGTCAACTATAATTAACGTTTCATTGTCACATTACATCACTCATTTGGTCATACAAATTATTGTTTAATCCGAAAAAGAGAGAACCCGTGAATAATTGATGATAAGGTTGTATCAGGTTAAAACCTGCTTATCTTACATCTGGTGTACTGTACGGTTCAGTAAATCTGACCGTTACCTGTATTCCTACACCTTTAACACGGTGTGATCGGTTCTATTTGTATCTATATTTTTATTTTATGTTTTCCTGTCCACTGTGCTTTTTGTTTCTATTGTACTGTATAGCACTTTGGTTGGCCTTGTTGCTGTTTAAAGTGCTTTATAAATAAACATGTATGGTGAGCTGGGTTTAGTTTTGTTGAGCTGAGGAGGCTTTTCTTCAATTTAGTTTAGTGAAGTTTAGCTGAGTTTACTTATCTAAGATCATTTCAGTTTAGCTGAGTTGAGTTTTGTTAATTTAAATTTAATTTAATTTAATTATTTATTTATTCAGTTTATTTTATTTATTATTTATTGGGTGTAACTGGGGCAGCATCGTGGCAGTTAGTAGAGCTGCTTCCTCTCAGTGAGCAGGTCTCCCTGGTTCAAATCTCAGTCCAGGGGCCTTTCTGGGTGGAGTTTGCATGTTCTCGTATACGTGAGTTTTCTCCAGGTACTCCAATTTCCTCCCACAGACCCAAAACATGCATGTTAGGCTGATTGGTGACTCTAAATTGTGTGAGTGAGAGAGTGAATGGTTGTTTGTCTCATTTGTCTCTATGTGTCCCTGTGATGAACTGGAGACCTGTCCAGGGTGTCCTCTGCCTCTTGCACAATAATAGCTGGATATGGGCACCAGTGACCCCCTGCAACCCAAAAAGGAAGAAGCGGGTAAAGATAATAAATGGATTGATGGATTGATTGATTGATTGATTGATTGATTGATTGATTGGTTGGTTGGTTGATTGATTGATTGATTGATTGATTGATTGATTGATTGGTTGGTTGATTGATTGATTGATTGATTGATTGATTGATTGATGGATTGATTGATTGATTGATTGATTGATTGATTGATTGATTGATTGATTGATTGATTGATTGATTGATTGATTGAAGGATGGATGGATGGATGGATGGATGGAACTGGGATCCTGAGTAGAAAATTTAATTCCACCTCATGTACCACATGTGATGCGAATGACAATAAACTTGAACTTGAACTCATTGTCAAGAAGATATAATAGAAGTCATCTCAGGGAACTGTACAAAAACATTCACATGCATTTAAAAAAGCCAATTAGTAAAAGTTATCTAATGAAGCCAGCAGATTGCGTTGAATCTTCACTTCGTCTCACTCTCCCATCCTGAGCAAGCAGAAAGGCAACAGTGGAAATGAGAACTCCATCATAACAGGAAGAAACCTCCAGCAAAATCAGTCTCAGTACAAGAGACCATCTGTTTCAACCGGCTGGGTTTGAGAGAAACAGGAAGGAGAAACAAGCAGGATGACAGATCCAGGTATACTTTCTATTGAAGGAAAGCCAAAAAACACGTTAAGGATAGAAATAATTACAAATACAAACAGGTTGAGTGGCACATGTAAAGTCAGCAGCAGAGTGAGGAAATGTGGTCAATTTGTCCTCCAGCCGTCTAAGCTTATAGCAGCATAAGGGATAGTTCAGAAAACATAAGTCAACCCTCATTTAGTCAAGTCAAAGTCAACTTTATTGTCAGAACTGCAATATGTACAGGACATACACAGGATTGAAATTGCATTTCTCTCAGTCCCTCGGTGCAACAGTAACCATTTAAACACTAAACACTAAAACATTTAATAAACATAAGCATAAAATAGTAAAAGTGTAACACTGTCCTGAGTTTTTTCATAGTAGTATAAAAGTATGAAAATTTACACCAACACTGAAACACCAAACACCCCTAAAACACCAAACACCCAATGAACATAAGCATAAAATGAAATAATAAAAGTGTAATACTGTCCTGAGTTTTTTCATAGTAGTATAAAAAGTATAAAAAGTATATCTATAAAATAAACTGAAGGTTCTAGCATTGACATTTGCAAAGAGTGGCACAGCAGCATATGAGTTAATGTACACAGTATATGTATGAGGTAGTTGATGTTGGTATAGAGGCAAAGTGGCATATGCAGTAAGGCACATAAGGCACATTTGGCATCCTTAGGATTTATCAAAAAGGAAAGCCTTAAGCCCAGTCTTAAAACTGTACAATGTATCAGCCTCACAGACTGAAACTGGAAGTTGGTTCCACAAGAGAGGAGCCTGATATTTGAAAGATCTTCCTCCCATTCTGCTTTTGGATACTTTAGGAACCACAAGTAAACCTGCAGTCTGAGAGTGAAGTGCTCTGTTAGGAAAATGTGGAACAATAAGATCTGTAATATAAGATGGAGCTAAGTAGTTGAGTTTTGTAGGTTAGAAGTAGGATTTTGAATTCAATTCTGGACTTGACAGGAAGCCAATAGAGAGAAACTAAAACTGGAGAAATGTGTTCTCCTGTTAACTCTCATTAAGACTCTGGCAGCAGCATTTTGGATCAACTGAAGACCTTTTAAAGAAGTTTTTGGACACAAAACAAACAATATAAACAATACAAACAATAGTCCAGCCTAGATGTAATACATTCATAGACTAGATTTTCTGCATAATTTTTAGACAAGATGTTTGTAATCTAGTGATATTACGAAGGTGGGCAAAAGCGGTTCTGGTGATGTTTTTAATGTGGAGGTTAAAAAAACATGTCCTGATCAAAAATAACACCAAGATTTTTAACAATAGAGCTGGAGGCCAGATTAATGCTTTCCAAGGAGGGCTATAAACAGAAAAATTTACTCCTAAGATGCTCAGGTCCAAAAAACCAAAAACTCAGTCTTTTCTGTATTCAAAGGCAGAAAATGTAGGGTCATCCAGGTTTTTACGTCTTTAAGAGATGCTTGT
Organism: Garcialebias charrua; assembly: GCA_038048925.1. Classification (NCBI taxonomy): domain Eukaryota; kingdom Metazoa; phylum Chordata; class Actinopteri; order Cyprinodontiformes; family Rivulidae; genus Garcialebias; species Garcialebias charrua. Next base: position 44,363 of record JBBPBX010002512.1, read on the forward strand.
CATCTAAGTTGAGCTTAGCTTTGTTGGCTGTACCAAAAACTAGGTTGAAGCTCAGAGGAGATTGAGTCTTTTAAGTCATGGGCCCTAAACTCTGGAACAATCTGCCCATCAACATTAGACAGGCCACCTCAGTCTCCACTTTTAAAACTCCCCTGAAAACACATCTGCACTCATTGACATTTAACACAGGGTGATCTGATTTAGATTTAGTTTTTCTTTTATTCTGATTGTGTTTCTGCTTTTTGTTTTATTCCTATTTAATACATGGTCATCTGATCTGATATAGTATTTCATTCTTTCTGACTGTGCTTATGCTTTTTTGTTATTATTCCTTGACATTTGACACAAGTTATCTGATTTATCCTGATCCTTCCTTAGATAGAGAACTTTACTAACTGGCTTTTCTATGTATGTGATTGTTCCTGTAAAGCTCATGCTCCAAGGCTATGGGACAGCTAACAGTGAAATGTTTACCATATTATCTAATGCATCCTCAGTTCTGGGGCACATTAGTAAATGTACTGATAACGTCACCACCATAAGATATGGTAAAAGTTACCCAAACAGAAAACCTTGGCTGAATGCAAAGGATTGCGCCCTGCTGGAAACCAGAAACACTGCCTTAAGGTCTGGAAACTCACAGGAGCTGAGAAGGACAAGGAAAGAGTTGGTTGTTGGTACTGACAAAGCCAAGGCCACATATGCATGGTGGATCGAGGGTCAATTCACCTCACAAGACCTACGGAGCTTGTGGAGAGGCATAAAGTGTATAATAATAATAATGAATTTAATTTATAACGCACCTTTCATTAATGAAAATTTCAAAGTGCTACAAAGTGCAACAAAATTAAAGGTCAAATAAAACAAGTGATAAAACAAGTAAAACCAATAACAGTATCAACTAAGATCAAAGATAGAATCATAAGGAGGCAGAGTAGGCTCGCTTAAAAAGAAAGGTCTTCAACCTGCTCTTAAATTTAACCAGTGACTGTGGAGCTCTCAGGCAGTCAGGAAGAGAGTTCCATAGGCGGGGGGCAGCCACACTGAAAGCCCGGTCTCCCATGGTCCTTAATTTGGTTCTCGGAATGTGAAGGAGATTCGAACCGTTCTGTGACCGCAGAGACCGGGTGGATGAATATGGAACAAGAATGTCCTTTAGATAATCTGGTGAAGTTCCGTGTAAGCATTGATGTGTAATGAGAGCAGTTTTGTACTGAATTCTGTAGGCGACAGGAAGCCAATGAAGGTTATGGAGAATGGGCGTAATATGTTCAAATTTACGAACTCTCAACAAAATCCTTGCTGCACTGTTTTGAATATATTGAAGCTTCTGAAGGTATTTACCAGGGATTCCAATAAACAGGGAGTTGCAGTAGTCGAGTCTGGAGGAGACAAAAGCATGGACGAGCTTCTCAGCATCAGAAAAAGTTAGGGATGGGCGAAGTCTGGAGATGTTTCGAAGATGGAAGAAGCAGGTTTTAAACAGATGCTTAATGTGATTTTCAAATGTAAGATGAGAGTCCATTTTTATTCCAAGATTTGTAACAGAGGTGGAGAGGGGGATGTCTTGTCCAGAAAAGGAAATTGTTGTTATAGTTGATGTTTGTACCTGGTGAGGGGTGCCAATCAGTATGGCCTCAGTCTTGGAGCAGTTTAATTGAAGAAAGTTCTGATTCATCCATGCCCTTATTTCCTCCAGGCAGGTAGAGAGGGCAGTGAGTGAAGATGGAGATGACAATGGGGAAGATGAGGATGCTCCAGTCCTGATGTAAAGCTGTGTATCGTCGGCATAACAGTGAAAAGAAATGTTGAACTGATTAATAATTTGACCTAAAGGCAGCATGTAAAGGGAAAACAGCAGGGGCCCCAGAACTGACCCCTGAGGGACACCACAGGAGACACAGACTGTCTGGGAGTGGCGTTGCCAAGACTAACACATTCAGAGTCAGAGTCAGAGAGTCTTTATTGTCATTTGCACCGCATGTGGTACATGTGATGAAAACGAGATTATGTACACAGGGTCCCAGTTACATCCAACAACAAATGCAAGAGAAAAACAGTAATAACATCTAGGATTAACTAAGAGAAACATCAACTAGTAATACACTAAGCCCTAATGTAGTAGAAAAACATCATTATAAACAGCAGCACGAACATGAGTCTGTATGAGCAGATGGTCACAGATGAACACAGCAACAAGAAAACAGATCAGCATCAGCATGATGTGATATTTTGCAGTGTTTATTCTTATTATTTATTTATTCATGAGTCTAACAGCCTCAGGGTAGAAGCTGTTCCTCAGTCTAGTGGTTCTACATTTGATGCTCCTCAACCTCCGTCCTGAGGGGAGTGGGGCAAAGAGTGAGTGTGCTGGGTGAGTGAGGTCTTTCATGATGCAGGTGGCTCTTTTCCTGCATCTGGAGGTGTAAATGTCTGTGATGGTGGGGAGACTGACTCCAACATCTTCTGTGCAGCCTTCACCACTCTCTGCAGAGCTTTTCTTTCTGCAGCTGTGCAGCCTCCATGCCACACGTTGATGCTGGAGCACAGGATGCTCTCCACTGCACACCTGTAGAAGGAGGTGAGGACTGGGCTGCTCAGACCAGCTCGTCTCAGCCGTCTGAGGAAGTAGAGTCTCTGATGACCTTTCTTGATCAGGCTGGTGGTGTTGTTGCTCCAGCTGAGGTTATCATTCCCAGCACTTTGGTGTGGACTTGTTCCTGTTTAAAGTGCTTTATAAATAAAATGGTATGGTATGGTATGGTATCATTCAGGTGTACACCCAAGTATTTGTAGCTGGAGACCACTTCCACC
>JBBPBX010002512.1:49852-67693 GCA_038048925.1 Garcialebias charrua
CTTTCTAAAATTGTAGCTGCTTTTCAGTTGTCTTTTTGCTTATTTAAGCTCCTCCCCCCCAGATGATTTCTACTTTTTACAGCTCATTTTCGCTTTCAGCAAAATTATGTTCTGCTTTTATTCTGCCAACTTAAGCTTGTTCTACCTTTTCAGCTACTTAGCATTTTTAGATAATTTCAGCTGATATCAGATACATTTAAGTTTGTCATGGTATTTTTTGTTACTTTCAGCCTAAATAACTTATTTATGGTAATTTCAGCTTGTATGTTCCTTTCAGCTTATTTCTGATAGTTCTAGCATTTTCTGCTATTTCAGCTACAATTTACCGGTAGCCGTTTTTACGCCAATTTTAGCCTTTTAAGCTAACTCATTTTTTTAGCTAAATTCAGCTCTTTCAACTTCCTTTGGTAGTTTAAGCTTCTTTCTGCCTTTTCAGCTATCTTTTTCTAATTTCAGCAATCTTTAGCTGATTTATTTTCTGTGGTCATTTCTGCTTTTTTATACATAATTCAGCAAAAAAAGTTTTCTTCATGGTTTTTTTTCTACTAATGAAGTATTGTTCTTTTATTTCAGCACAATTCATCATGTTTTTTAAGCTAACTTCAGCTGTTTTTCAGCAAGTTCTTCAGCAATAAGCATTTACAGTTTCACAGAAAAAGCAATTTATCTACAAGTTAACTGGAGAAAAACAATATTCTGTGAGCAAGGGCTTAAAAAATTTGAAGAAACCACCCAGTGCCAACCAAATCTTGTCAGCCTCACTGTTTCAGCGAGTGCGCCTGTGCCAGTGGGGCAGAGAAATGACAAAGACACGAGGTCGGTTTGGATTTAAGTCTGTGGAAGCAGCTAAAAATAGAGCTGGAGTGGACCGTCCAGGTGGCTGCTCTCCGAGCTGTCAAGTGCAACACTTCCAACCACAAAACACCAATACACATAAATTAAACAATTAGAGGATTTGTGTCAGCTTTAACATTGTACACTTATAAAGAAAAGGGTTGGTGAGGGCCGGGGGGTGGGGCTATGATTTTATTAAGTGGCATCAGCTTCCTCTGAAAGAAAATGGGTCAGAGCCAGCAACCATTTATTAGCGTGTTGGCAACTGGTGTGGAGAGGAACAAAGGAGTGCAAAGATGGTGATGATGTATCCATCTGTGCACTCAGGCTCGTTCCACTCATGAAGCTGTGTTTCAATTATCTTGTAAAGTTCTTTGTAAAGTTATTAGAGCAGATAGGCACCTATTTTCTAAACAAAGGAGCAACTAAAACATCAGACAATTACCTGAAGGTTAGATTCTTCAAATAATCAATTGCTCATCATTCAGAAGAAATATAAAAAAAGGGCTGAAAACTCTTATGACAGCAGCTTCATTAGGGACTGAGTCATGAGAGATGATAAAAATGCACATGTAAAATTATTGTACAACCATGTTTTGAAACAAAATGACAATTTGTAGTTTAAAAAAAGGGATGTATTTATCATGCAACTCTGTACACTAGTGCCTCCTCCCCCATCTTCTGTTCACTCCCTCCCAATAAACAACTATTGTTCACATCCTGAGGCTCTAAATTGCAACCGCGAAGGACTGTTCAGCAAAGGACCCTGCTGCAAAGCAAGCAAAGTAACTTTTTTTAACATGGATTTTTATTTATTTATACAAACACAAACGGGAAGGATGTATTTAAAGCCGGCCTGCCCAGACTCTCAGATCAGAGAGGCAGATATGGGAAATGGAACCTCCTTCATTCAGCTCTGAGCCTCATACAAAACTCAGACGTGATGCACCTAAAATGTCTGCTCCCACATAACCAGCAAATGATTATTTGAATATTTAATAATTACTTAAAAGTTGGGTTATCAATATAAGACTGCTTAATGATTTATCCACTACAGTGTAAAAATAAGAACCATTGCAGCTGAGTGGATTTGTCCAGCTACACAGGCAATGACACGTTCAGCTTTTATAGACATTTTCTGTCCCTGATGAGTGTATTAATACACAGCAATCCTCAATCAGGAGATATCAAACGGCTATAAGTAGGAAATAAAAACTCACTGGGTTACATTATGAAATATTAATTTATACGTGATGTCTTGTGCTTGTTGTTAAATCTTTTTTCCACAATGCTTAGATAATTTGGTGCATTTGTCGTGATGTAAACTGATTTCATTGTGAATAGATGAAATATAAACAAAAAGGTGAATACCGGTACAGTATTAAATCCTCCGAAACAAATAAATCAGGATGGTGGAACTTCATTCACGTTATAAAGAACTTTGCCCAGCTCTAACGGAACTAAAATCTAATGAGCTTTAAGAACATATTCTAACATGATGATGTTTTTGTATCTTCTAACTCATTTTATTTACCATTTCCTAATTTATTTTGCACTTTGGCTGCAGAGAAGAAAAAAAACATTTGCAATTCCTCTGCTTTTCTGAACTTTATGGTAGATATGATGATGGGTTTGCCTGTCTTCCAATATTTTAAAACCTAAACTGATATTTTCTTATAAACATTTACAAAGTAAGATGAACAGCCCAAAGTAATTTACATTCAATATATGCATGGGGCAGATGGATACCAGAATACACTGGTGATGTTAGGAGATACAGTAAGTTAAGAGCAAATTCATAAACATTCAAACAGATGTATAGATAATAATGTTTGACTTAAAACAGCTGCTGCAGCAAATAACTTCTGCAACACTGCACTCGTTTGACACTTAATATGCTGGTGAAGATTCTCAGTCGTCCAGGACATGATAAAATCAAAAAAGGCGTTCAATAAAGCAACAACTGGACTTCATTTGTTACAGAAAACGTTTCGCTTCCCATCCGGGGAGCTTTATCAATTCATTGAGGTGTGAGGTGTGATTTGTCAATTTACATACAGTAGGATGTGTGTGTGTCTTCTGTAAGCCCTGCTTCCACACGCTGAACTTTGAATGTGTCACAGGTATGTGTTATCTCAAGTATGTGTTTGTTAGTTTTCAATTTACATAGGTTGGTGCGTGTCACCTCAGCCTGGTTATAACGTCACTCTCTCACAGCCTGCTTCATTGAATTGATAAAGCTTCCCGGATGGGAAGCGAAACGTTTTCTGTAACAAATAAAGTCCAGTTGTTGCTTTATTGAACACCTTTTTTGATTTTTTTGGACACTTAATCAACTTTTTAAATAGGGCTGCATGATATTAGAAAATCAAGATGTGTGAAATTGTTGTTTAATATTGCTGTGACAATACTAAGATAAACCCACATTTTGCTTACTCCTTACTTCAGTTTTTGTCAATACTTTCATCATTCAAGACTGTGAAATGAGTTATCACTGCATGTCAGGCAAGCTCCTGCCACCAAAACATTGAGCCTCATCACACCCCGGCGCTCACATAGCTGCCCAATACACATCTCTCCTGGGTGGTGGGTCCTTGTGACTCAATGAGACTACCTGTATAAATGAAGGTTAAAAAACAAAAAATAATAAAAATAATAATAATAAAAAGAAATCTGACCAATGAAATTACCAAACAGGTCACAGTGGACCAATAAAACGAGGAGTGGAGGAGAGAACGGGGAGTGGGGACATGTGCCCCTCCTTGGTGGCACAACAAATTATTTGCAGCCACTCAATATCAGTGTGAATCGTATTAACGTGACACTTGAAGCTGGTGGGAGGCTTGGATGACTAGTGGCGAGAAAATTATTCACTAAAACTGTCGGCACGCAAAGAAAAACTTCTGCTCCAGTCTGCCAGTGGATGCTGACAGAGGAGCAGTTAAAAATAAATAAAAAAATCCTCTGCAGGAGGAAGATGAAGATGGCGATCAATGACTTCCTGGTAGGCTACTGTATTTTTATTTATTTTTAGCAGCCGTGTTACCGGCACTGTTCAGAAAAAATAAATAAATAAATAAATTACTGTACAAAGTACATTTGTGTAGGTTACTGGTACGTATTTAATCAAAAGTTTTTAAAAAATCTTTGTGTAAATGTCTCACATTGCAACAAGGACACCTGTGGCTTATACACAAGTGCTGCCTGTACATGTGCAAAATTATTATTATAGTTTAAATTTAGTAAGAACAGCTTAGATTTGGGTGTGTTTAATAGTCCAGAAATTACAGTCAGTCTAACATGTTGGTTCTGAACTGTTTAGTAGCTTTAATGAGAAGTTGCACTTTAATCCATCATCATTTGACCAGCGTTCAGTGACCAGTTAGAGCGAGAGAAATGCTTTAAAGAAACAGGGACTAAAAGTGTGCATCTAACATTTATTCAACTTTTTTTATATACAGGTTAGTCTCATTGAGTCATGAGGACTCATTAACAAGAGAGATCTGTTTCAGACAAAACAGATACATTTTTTTAAGTACACACAACGAACAACAATATAATGCAAATTTAAAAAAGTAGTGTTATAAAACAAAAGCAAATCAAGATGCCATATAAAACAAGGTGAAATACAAAAAAATAAAATAAACATGTTTGCTTTGATTTTTCTAATAAACTTATCAATTGTTTAAAATCCCATAAAGGAGGTCAAAGTAAACAGCTTCAGGTCTTTTTGTGAGGTGTTCCAGGTTACAGGAGCAGAGTAAGATTTGGCCTTTTTGCAGAGTTCAGTCTGCACTGAGGGGACACTGCTGGTAATGAAGGCTTGAGACTGAGAGTGCATGTTGTAACTGCACTGATGATGTGACAAGTGGGAGGAGATTTAAGAAGGCAGGAGACCAAGGAGGGATTTATAGATGAAAATGTACCATGTAAGAGCCTGCATATAGTTAATGATGACCAACTGACCAAGGAGAACAGGGTGCAGTGATGGGCATGGTAGTTACAACCAGTTATGAATCTTAGAGCGCCATGGTAGACAGCATCCAACATCTGCAAGGTACAGGCAGGGGCATTCATCTAAATAATGTCACCATAATCAATGGCCGGTAGAAAAGTAGCAACTACAAGGCATTTCCTGGTGTTCAGAGTCAAGTCAAGTCAAATTAATTCATAAAGCACATTTAAAAACAGCAGTTGTTTACCAAAGTGCTAGCCTGGTTAAAACCAGACCCTTGTCCTTCACTTCGCTTCGTACTAGGGTCTGGGACTTCTCCCATAGACAACGATTTCTCCGGTAGATTTTTGACCGGACCAATCAGAGAACAGAAGGCGGAGTTTTGTTAGTTTAGCCTGGCGAGGTCCAGGCTATTCAGATAAATAGCTCAGAAACCACTCGGTGGATATTTTTTCTGCTACCAGTGTGTAATTATATGGCTCTAATTTACTGACTGTTGGCCTGGATGAAACATTTGAGATAAAATTCGATTTTTTATCATTTATTTTCGTAGCGCACCCGAGGCTGTTTGGAAAATGTCAAACCGAAACAATTTAAATCCAGCAGATTTGACCATTTCGTGAATTGATTTAGGAACTGTTAAGCTCAGGAACACTTCTGATATAACGTCAGCTAAGAAATATATTTTTTCTCAGCAAAGAAATAATAGTTTTTTACCTTGTTTTCATGAAAATTCCTTCGTGGCGGCAGCCATTTTAACTGACGACGTCAGTCGACGTCGTTCAAAACTCCGCCTTCTGTTCTCTGATTGGTCCGGTCAAAAATCTACCGGAGAAATCCTTGTCTATGGGAGAAGTCCCAGACCCTAGTACGAAGCGAAGTGAAGGACAAGGGTCTGGTTTTAACCAGGCTACCAAAGTGCTTAACAAGATCTGTTTCTGAAAAAGAAACCCAGGTTTAATCTCAGCTTCTTTATCAAGTATTCAACATGCGGCTTAAAAAGAGAGATGTACATCAACCAAAATTCCCAAGTATTTATGAGTCTACAAACTCAATAGTAACACCATGCATAGATAAGATAGAAGGAAGATCTGTTGGCACCAACTTTCTGTTTGAAAACATCCCTTTGCTTGTATCAGCATTTAGCACCAGTTTGAGATGGAACAGATCTGACTGGATGATGTCAAATGCAGACTGTAGTACCTGGAAAACCTTAACAACAGTTTCAGCTTGACAATAAACAACTGTATCATCGCCAGAGATGCAAGGAGGCGTCAGGAATGTTCTGACCTTTATTATTTATATAAAGTGTAAAGAGAGTGCGTCCTAAGACTGAGCCTTGTGGTACACCATTATTGACATTTAAATAGCTAGAATAAGTACCATTGTGTTGAACACATTGCTTTCGGCCTGAGATATAATTAGAAAACCACAGAGTGCACGTAAAGTACGAAACTAGTGCAGTGGCATGTAGTGCATACATGATGTGTTTGCGTGTGTATTAATACACGTGGGACTAGTCCACATGAGGCTTTTACACAAAACTGTTCTGTACGAGTAGCTCAAATGAAGGCTAATCACATCCTCCTTCCATGTGCCTCAAGGGAAGAACAGGAAATTACTTTGTTGCAGAAAAAAGAAAATGTGGACTACAAAAAGGGGCGAAGTAGTAAAACAGGGACGGTTGCAACAAACTTAAAGTTAGATTTAAAATGTGTCAAGTCAACAGCATGTTTTATCTCTTCTCCGTTTTATTGAGAGCTGATCCTAAAGAGCTGGCCCAAATTCTTGTGGATTACATTTGCCTTATTTCCTCCCTGCAATCTAATCTCGGTTTATTCGGGTTGGGGCAGACCGCAGACTCCACCCCTCCCCAACTCACACCCAGATTATAGGTCTAGCCAGATTTTTAGTCCCTAAAAGAAATAGCAGATCTGACTGTCTATTGTTCATTAAGACAGCAGCTTATTGAAAATCTCTGACAGCATCATTTGAGAGTCACAGACAACAGAACGCCATGCCATACGAGGCTAAAATGAGATGAGGGAACGTGTAACAGGGAGTAATTAGAGGAGAGTCACCAGGAGGAATACCACAAAATCTGGAGCCACTTAGGGGGAACACATCAGTTCAAGTGTCACTCTTAACGCCCAGCAATTCTGCATTCTGCAGAAGTCTTATATATCCCACAAATTATCCAAGGTTACACACACTGCATCCAGCTACTCTCAGTGTATATAAATAACTTCTAGGAACATGGGTCATCACACCCACTGCAAAAGTGTTGCTTTTAAAATGAGGTTAGAGTAAGCAAATCTAATTATTAACCTCAAATTTTTAATACATATGTATAGAATTGGAAAATCCCTTCTCAAATGCTGTGGTTTTGTCGTCTGTGCTGCTAGCTGGAGATGCACGCAAGTGTTTAACAAGACTTTTGGCTTTTCTCTTCGGGGTCACCACAGCAAGTCACTCTCCTCCATCTCACTCTGTCCTCACTCCAACTATGTCCTCTCTAACTGCATCCATATTTGACCTTCCTCTTTGTGTTTTGGAGCTGCATTTCCAACATCTTTCTACCATAATGATCAAAAAGAATAAATGTTTAAAACTTAGGGCACTGAATTGAAATGAAAGAGAAAATTCTATATAATGGCTTTTTTTATTTTTTATTTTATTTTAGATATTTATAAAAATGTTGGAGCTCTGACAGAACAAAGTTAACTTATCCATTTTTTATGCAGCCAGAATTGTAAGAGTCAGAGCGATTTGTCATTTGCATCTCATATGTTACATGTGGTGGAACAAAATTATCAAAGTCAAAAGTCAAAGTCAACTTTATTGTCAGAACTGCAATATGTACAGGACATACACAAGATTGAAATTGCGTTTCTCTCAGTCCCTCGGTGCAACAGTAACCATTTAAACACTAAAACACTGAAACATTTAATAAACATAAGCATAAAATAGTAAAAGTGTAACACTGTCCTGAGTTTTTGCATAGTAGTATAAAAGTATGAAAATTTACACCAACACTAAAACACTAAACATTTAATGAACATAAGCATAAAATGAAATAATAAAAGTGTAATACTGTCCTGAGTTTTTGCATAGTAGTATAAAAAGTATATCTATAAAATAAACTGAAGGTTCTAGCATTGACATTTGCAAAGAGTGGCAAAGCAGCATATGAGTTAATGTACACAGTATATGTATGAGGTAGTTGATGTTGGTATAGAGGCAAAGTGGCATATGCAGTAAGGCACATTGGGCATCCTTAAATAAGGCTGGTCAGAGAATACTGTATATGTATCAGCAGTAGTGTAGATATAAAAGTAGTGTAAATGTAAACAGTAGTAATGAATGTAAACAGTGAATGTAAACAATAATAATAATAATAAATTCAATTTATACCGCACTTTTCATTAATAAAAATCTCAAAGTGCTACAACAATAAAACAAGTGATAAAATCAAATAAAATCAATAATGATATCAACTAAGATTAAAGACAGAATCATGTGGAGGCAGAATAGGCCTGCTTAAAAAATAAATAAATAAATAAATAAAACAAGTGATAAAATCAAGTAAAATCAATAATACTATCAACCAAGATCAAAGATAAAATCATGCGGAGGCAGAATAGGCTTGCTTAAAAAGAAAAGTCTTTAAACCGCTTTTAAAGTCAACCAGTGACTGTGGAGCTCTCAGGTAGTCAAGGAGGGAGTTCCATAGGCGGGGGGCAGCCACACAGAATGCCCGGTCTTTTTTGTCGTCAAGCCTGCGCTGGTCTGTTTACTGCATGAATAAATAATGCACGCTGGGGTTCTGAGAGTTCCAGCCTTAGATCAAAATGGATTCTAAAGAAATAAAAATGTTACATATATGGAAGTGAATGGAGATATAAAATACATCATCAGTCACAGTAAACTACTTGAATGCCCGGACTATAGGCAGTGATGTAATACAAACATTAGTGCAAATATGAGAAGTAGTGCAAACTGACAACAAAATAAAAACAAAATTAAAACAAAATTATGTACGCAGGGTCCCATTTACATCCAACAATAAAATGTAAAAAGAAAATTAAAAAAATAACAGTATTAAGACCTAAGAAATGAACTAAGAAAAACAACTAAATAATACGCCAAGCACTAATAGCATAAAAACATTACTGTACATCGAACAGCAGCATGAACATGAGTCTGTGTGAGCAAATGAGCACGAATTAAAACCACAACATGAAACAGATCAGCAGCAACAAGAAACAGATCAGCAGCAACATGAAACAGATCAGCAGCAACATGATGTGATTTTTCAGTGATTATCCTGCTAAAAAAATTGTGATTTTAACAGCCTCAGGATAGAAGCTGTTCCTCAGTCTAGTGGTTCTACACTTAATGCTCCTTAACCTCCTTCCTGAGGGGAGCGGGGCAAAAAGTGTGTGTGCTGGATAAGCGGGGTCCTTCATGATGCAGGTGGCTCTCTTCCTGCATCTGGAGGTGTAGATGTTTGTGATGGTGGGGAGACTGACCAACAGACTTCTGTGCAGCCTTCGCCACTCTCTGCAAAGTTTTTCTTTCTGCAGCTGTGCAGCCTCCAGTTCCAACCAATTATAAATATACTCAACAGTAATAATTCACTTATATTTAAATAAATAAATGGTTTAAGGAATTTTTTTCAACTGACTGTATCCTAAAACAAGTAAAGGTACAGCGTGTGAGCTAAATAGAATGTGCTTTATTTTGTTTAGAGGAAAATCTGACAAGAACAAAAATGTTCATGAAATTTGCTGACAAGCACTTCAGTTTTAATTTCCACGTGTTAGCAATCCAGTCTGTTTGCAGAGAGCCTCGGGTCTTTAAAGAGAGATAATATGGAGTAAAAAGCTCACGGCAATGGTGTTGAGAATCTGTTTAAGATCCTGCATGTGTTGCATGACTTAAACAACCTTCGGAAAATTGAAGTTTCTAGGTTTAGTCAAACTCAGACTTAAAGCAACAAATTGGGGACACATTTTAATATGGATGGTTAAGACGTGCCCAAAAAGCAAGCGATGCAATTTTCGTACTTATATAATTTAACCAAATTAGATGATTAAACAGTAAAATAAAAATGCCATTTTTTTGTTACATCAATAAAGCACATAATACGTGGGAAATAGATTTCTCACTCAATTGACTTAATTCTATTTTTTCCTCATCTTCATAGTTTTTCCTTCTGCTCTTCAAGTCAAATCAGTAAACATTTTCTTCTCCTTTTTATATCACTCTTAGACTTTGATAATTACAGGAATCTAGTTATAGCAACAGTTCATTAATGAAAATGTGCTTGAAAACATTTTAATGACTTGCCTTTTTCTGTCTCCGGTCTATAGTTTTTGTCGTCAAGCCTGCGCTGGTCTGTTTACTGCATGAATAAATAAAGCACGCTGGGGTTCTGAGAGTTCCAGCCTTAGATCAAAATGGATTCTAAAGAAATAAAAATGTACATATATGGAAGTGAATGGAGATATAAAATACATCATCAGTCACAGTGAACTACACTTTTCTCAAACGCTATAGCTGGGGGTTAAATAAAATCATTTTTTCAGGCTGTTATTCTATTAATATAGCTGCAAAAACACAACTATCTTCAGGAAAAAACTGCTCAAGTTAAACTGCACAAACCATTCAGCTGCCTTGATTGTATGACAGCTGAAGTGCTCAAATTTTAGCACAACTGCACTGAACCAAAATAATTGTAATCAGAGGTTACAGCAGAGATCTGGGCTGAATGTGAATGAAGCACCAACCATGCAGCAAGCTGTGAAAACAACTGCGGCGCCAAACTGAAATATTAATAATAATAATAATAATAATAATAATAATAAATTCAATTTATACCGCACTTTTCAAAAATCTTTTTTTTTTAAAAAATCTCAAAGTGCTACAACAATAAAACAAGTGATAAAATCAAGTAAAATCAATAATGATATCAACTAAGATTAAAGACAGAATCATGTGGAGGCAGAATAGGCCTGCTTAAAAAAATAAATAAATAAAACAAGTGATAAAATCGAGTAATATTAATAATACTATCAACCAAGATCAAAGATAAAATCATGTGGAGGCAGATTAGGCTTGCTTAAAAAGAAAAGTCTTTAAGCCGTTTTTGAAGTCAACCAGTGACTGTGGAGCTTTTTTAATGGTTAAAACACATTTAAACCAAGAACAATTATACATTAGGGTAAATTGTAATACTGTAATTTCTATTAAAATGGGTAGATTCACTTCTAAAATGTTAACTGAACAAGTAAAAAAATTGCATAGGTGACTTGATTGAATCAAGTACAAGTACAAGTACAAGTACAACAACAACAACAACAACAACAACAACAACAACACTTTTAGAATAAGTATGGCTGTAAACCCAGCCTTTAGTCTTAAGTGGAAACAGCTGTTTAATGTGTCATGCACTCCAAAGAACAAACGGAAAGATGCAAACAGATTAAAGTGTTACACTGCTACACAACTCTTTAATTCAAAGTTAACAAAGTACATCTTCAAAAATGTTTTTCCATCCTTAGACTCGTTCATTAAGTCCCTTTCTATCTGTCCATAAAACCTGTAAGTTGCTCCCTCATCACTACATCTCTCAACCTTTCAGTATCCACACGGCTAATCTCTTCCTGTTGCTTTGTCCCTGCATTTCTGCGCCTGTGCATCCTCAGCTGATTGGAAACGACATCTGTTTACACTGGTATGGCTTGTGGCCATATGGGGCAAATAAGTAGGCAGCACTCGACCCTGACGAGTCCACGGAGATGGAAAGAGAGAATCTGTTACCGATAAGCAAATAAAGGCTTTTCCTTTTTTAATGAATCTAGCACCAAAAGCTAAGCTACGGTGGCTCTGAGGTGTAAATTAACAAGAACATTTGAAAAAAATAAAAATTAAATAGAACGGAATTTCAAAACATCAGCTTCATCAGTTCGTGATCNACACACACACACACACACACACACACACAAAAACACAACAAATAAAAATTTACGTTAAGGGCAGCACGGTGACGCAACTCTTAGAGCTGCTACCTTTCAGCGAGAAGGTTGCCAGTTCAAATCCCGGTCCGGTGGTCTTTCTGGGTGGAGTTTGTATGTTCTCTCAGTGCATGTGTGGGTTTTCTTCAGGTACTCCGGTTTCCTCCCACAGACCAAAAACATGCATGTTAGGCTGATTGGTAACTCTAAATTGTCCCTAGGTGTGAGTGAATGGTTGTCTCATTTGTATTTATGTGGCCCTGTGATGGACTTGCGCCCCATCCAGGGTGTACCCCGCCCCTCGCACAGTGATTGCTGCTGGACATGGGCACGGTGACCCCTGTGACCCCAAATGGAAGAAGTGGGTATAAAAGAAGTCGCTCCGCCCCATAAGTCACTTTAGTCCAATATCTCCAATAAATTGGAAAAATCCATAAATATGTTGCTTCCTCCCATAAGTTGCATCTATTATGAGTCACGTGTCACCGCCCTGCTGCATATGGCGGCCACAGTAGCGTGCACGGAAAGACTTTAACAAGATTAACATGGTATAAACAATTATTTGTTTGCTGAAAATTATAGCAAATATGTCTTAGCTTAAAGGTTCAGTATGCAGTTTCTGTAGAACTGCAGCAGTTAGAAATATTTTCAACAGGCAAAGCATTCTGATCCCTCCCCCTCAGAGCCATATGTGGCTCTGCCCCCTTGTGGTCTGTTGAATTTCAAATTCAAGCTCTGTTTTTATTGGCTGATTCAAATTCAAGCTCTGTTTTTATTGGCTGGTTACAAACTCTGTTTTTATTGGCTGGAAAATGGCGGGTCACCTTTTCTTTTTAGAAATGCTTATTTACCACCTGGAGAAGCAAGGGGACAATATTTTTTTTAAAAAATTTTCAGAGATTACCTGGCTAACATCAGTCTGTCAGGAGGTAGTGACAGAGTGAAGAAATATGTTCATAAAAAAAGCTACATACTGCAGCTTTAACCTTTCCTTAATAAATGCACGTAATTGTCAAATCAGCTGGATTTAAAAAGTAGTTTTGCTACGTAAACCCGTACGGGTGGGACCGCAGCATTTAGCAAGATAAACACTTTAAAAAATATATTTGTTTGCTGACATTATAGCAAAAGTGTTTCTGAGCTTAACCGTTCCTTAATAAATTCATGTAATGGTCAAATCTGCAATTGTTTCGCTTTGACGTCTTCCAAACGGTCGCGCGCTGCGAAAATAAATTATAAATAAACCGAATTTTAGCTCAAACATCTCCTACAGCTAATAGGTTGTAAATATCCCTCCAGTGATTACTTTCTGCAAGTTTCATCAAAATCTGTCTTGCTATTTTGCTGATAAACACTAGTTCAGACCTACCTCCAGAGTTCAGGAGGCTGGGCTGCGACAGAGTGAGTCCGAGCAGAGGAGGCTTTTTTCGCACACATGAGTTGGGAACGGTCGGTGGACCCTAGCGGCTGAAAGTGGTACTGCTCCATTTTTTTCATTAGAATGAATGGAAACTGTCATATCTCAGCCAAAAATTGGTCTAAAAATATGGGGAAAAATCCATAAATATGTCGTTTCACCCCATAAGTCGCAGGACATGAAAATTAGTTTAAAAAAAAACTGCGACTTATAGGTTGGAAAATACAGTAATACTGTATAGAGTTGGGTCATTCCTACTATTCGGTGCCTTTTGAGTTCCCATGCCGTAATGTGGTATAGTTTGTTTAAAGGTGGACTATTATTTATGTTTGACTCCACCATCATAAATTACAAACAAATTAATTCATTTAAAATTATTAAATCTAATTTTTAAATTCAACTTGGGTTTACTGCCATGTCCCCTTCATGTTTCCTGAAATTAAGTTATGTTACAAATCTAAAATTTTATTAAATTTTTTACTATTTATGAAAATTGTTCTCATCCAATATTATCTAAATATTTTATGCTTAAAAAATATTAAAAATAAATTGAGTCCCTGAGTCAACTGTGCATCCTGTTAGTATAAAATACCTCTCAGCCCCGGTTTGGCTTAATTTAATTCCATCGTTTCAAATGCAATTCCGTTTTTTATTTTTTTTTATTTTATTTTTTTCAAATATTGTGTTTCTGTGGTCTTTGTTGTGATTTTTTTTCCCGTTTTTTTTTCTTCCCAAATGTTGTTCATTTACACCTCAGCCACCATAATGGAAGATAGGAGGGGCATGAAGATCAAATGCAATATAAAATAATAAATTTGATGCTGGTAATTATGGCTACAATACATTTTGTTGTTCTTTTCTTCTTGTCACTTTTGGCATACCGGTGTTGAAATACCAGTTAAATATTTTAAACTTTTAGAGTTTTTTGTGGCAGTTTCCTGTGTTGTATATAGCACACTGTTCTTAAAATAAGAAACAAAAGCTTTTTTTAATGCATACAGTTTGCCCATTGAGATTAATAAAGTACAAAACAGCATCTTATGTTTTGATTTTAGAAAATGACATGATTATTTACTCCTCCACAAGAATAACCGTATCGTTTTGTTCACGGCATAATTCTCATCATTATCGTTCATATTTTTGGTCTTTCATCATCCCGCTCATTGCTGAACAATTTCATGTTTGACCTGATAACTGAATGAACGGTAAAGTAGAACATGTGGAACCGAGTCTAGGCAAACAGAACGCATGGTAAATTCAGTGAAGACACAATTTTTGTGATTAAAAATATAAAAATAATAAATAAATAAAATAAAACACACACCACACATTTAAAAATGGCCACATATTAAGTGTCCCAACTACAGTAAGCTTATGTTATTTCAGCATTAGGTAAAGTCTAGAGGTTGAGTCAAGCACTTTAAGAGTCAGCTTGGGAGATGAAGGCATTATCTGAAGAAGCACGTCAATATTAAACTGCCAAATAAAGCCAACTTCCCCGAAGGATTTCCTGCCACCCTGTTTTCAGCTCTTCAATAATTAGAAACAGAAAATGGAGCTGTGTTTTCTGGGAGACAAACTAGATACAAGAAAAGACTCAAGGAAAAAATATATGGATTTTTTTTTTATTCCCAGAAAGTGAGGCCGAGAACAGAAATCAAATGATAAAGCTTGTGTGATATAAACAAGAAATAATTCACAATTAAGCAGAAAGGGTAACATTCTTGTTATTTTGGAACAAACTACAATCCCCCCCCCCCCTTTAATTTCTAAATCTTCTCGAAAGAGCAAAGATAAATAAAAAGAAGCGAGTCAACAGAATACAGTAGGTCTTTCATGACGATACTGTCCTTTTTGTCATGCTTCCCCGTCCACCTCAGGGGCTTTAAAACATTCCTGCTCTTCTTGCCAGTCCCTTCATATCCCTTTCTGCCTCCATTAGTCCTTAGTTGATTTGCTCCTTCCTGGGAGTCAAGCTTTAGGAAACTCCTCACTCTACCTTTCTATCCCATTCTTGTGTCAGCTGTTTTCTGTGTTATTTTCTCTTCTGTAATTTAATCAAGTGGTGATTCCTCTTTAATATGTGCTGCACTTTGGACTCTATGTGTACCTCCGGTCTGAGAGTGAGATACACGGAGGCCCAGTAACCCATCACGCTTGGCTCAGTTTAACATTTCATGCAGCAAATCTATATTTGAACTCAATTATCTGAAAGCCTTAAATCAAAACCTTATTTAAATTATAACACAAGTATTGTGGAAAAACTATGTTTGGAGACAAGAACATGACACTGTACAGTGCAATCCACAGACAGGGGAACAACAAGGAAACACAGAATATAAAGAGACACTAACGAGAGGTTAAACACAAACACCTGAGGACAGACATCAGGTGACGGAGTCCGGAGCTGATCACATGAGGGAGAAACACAGAGGATGGAAGAACAGATGACACAAGAATAACACAAATCACACACAGATCCTCTCATTTGCTGACAATGGATTAGGCAAAAATGTGTTTTTATAGCTCAGAATCTTGAGCATCATTACAGAACCTGTTTGTATGTGAGAGAGATGTGTGCATGAAAATAGGTGTTCCTGCAAAAGAACAGGATAAAATTTGTTAGGATGGTGTGACCATGAACGAGGTCAGATCTAATTATCTTATGTTAGCCCATCACTAGATTTTGATCAGATCATTGTCTCACATTATTGGTGGAAACTAATTTGTCATAGTTGCTGCCAGTTACATTCACATAAATTCAAGCAAAGTTTAAATATGTTGCCTTTAGCTATGCTTATACGCCCGACATTTCATTTGGGCTGAAAAAAAAAAGTGATATTAGAAAACTAAAAAGTTGTGACACCTTTGTGTTCAGTCCTGTGACAGTATAAACCAATAAACAACGATGACGACGACGACGACGACGACGACGACGTCAACATAAATAAATAAATACAATTAAATCCAATAAAATAAAATAAAATAAATAAATAAATAAAATTAAATGAATAAATAAAATAAATATATAAAATTTAAATAAATAAATAAATAAATAAAATTAAATAAATAAATAAAATTAATTAATTAAATAAATAAATAAAAATTAAAAAATAAATAATTAAATTAAATTAAATAAGAAAACCAGAGTATAAACAAATCTGTAAACAAAGTAGTTAGCCACACGCTAGTTAATATGTACAGCACAAACTACCGGTACTTCTATTCACACTAGATTGACCAGTTTTGTTAAATTGTCTATAATAATTCTTACAATGTTCTGAAACATACCCCTGAAACATTTCCATGGTATAAATTCCCAGATTGGAGTGATAGAGCTAAGTTATTAATAATAATAAAAATAAAAATAATAATAATAATAATAATAATAATAATAATAATAATAATAATAATAATAATAATAATAATAATAATGTGTCGTCATCATTGCATATTTCCAACGGCAAAATTGGCTCTCTGCATTTAGCCCATCACACCTGGAATGCACTCGAGCGGGGCATTGCGGCTGTTGGGGGCACCCGTGGGGCAATTAGGGATAGGGTGTCCTGCTCAGAGACGCCACGAGATATGACTGGGGATTGAGTCTGGGACTTTCAGGTCCCGAGCCGGCTGCCCTGCCTTTACCCCATCTTGTCCCCCTTAATTATTATTACAATTCTGTTAACAAGAACAGGAAAACTCGTTTTGACGGCTTCCTCTCTAATCTCTGCCCCTGCTTACCTTGTTGCAAAATAATTAATTTGAGTCTGTTACGCGTTCAAAGGTTGAAGGAAGGCTCTGAAACGAATGTGCAAGTTATTTGCAGGTTTATTGTACATATGAGCATAAACCTTGCAGCTACAAACAGACCTCTCACCGATCACAAGTTCCAACACACGAACCTTCGAAGGCGGATCACGGTTTTATACCCCCAGATGACGTCATCGCCTCGTGGGACCAATCCTGGGACCGGACCGCCTTGGAAACGCCCTAGAACTTCTTTGGGACCTCCCTACTCTGTGACGTGATCTGCCTCTCAGCCAATAAGCTACCAGCTTTATATGTAAACTTCAAGTGTTAGGTCTGTTGTATTGTGCAGGCGTGTAACTGAAAAACTCTTCCCTATTGAAAATAAAACCCGGAAATAAAGGTTCCACCTTGAATATATTTCACATTACATGGCGGAATTTAAGTGAACATAAATCATAGAACATAATATGTATGTGGAATACTAATTGAAATATATTTCAAGTCTCTGTCCATCTTCTTAAGAATTCATAATGGTGCCATTTTATTTAGACACATTTAATACCGTAATTTCCAGACTATTGAGTGCACCTGAATATGAGCTACGCCCACTAACTTTACATTTTTTTTCTCACATATATAGGTCGTACCTTATAAGTCCTTGTTGTAACATGAGATATTTACACAGAAATACTTTTTTTTTATACGTACCATAACATACACAAATATGTATTTT
The DNA here is from genome assembly GCA_038048925.1 of Garcialebias charrua. Classification (NCBI taxonomy): domain Eukaryota; kingdom Metazoa; phylum Chordata; class Actinopteri; order Cyprinodontiformes; family Rivulidae; genus Garcialebias; species Garcialebias charrua. The sequence goes on from JBBPBX010002512.1 coordinate 67,561, forward strand.
TTTTTCTGAGCAGTGCCTGTAACACGGCTGGTAAAAAAAATATACTGTAGCCTACCAGGAAGTCATTGATTGCTAAAGCTTGCACTTTGAGTGTCTGCAAATACTTCCTTGTGCCCCCAGGGTGTGTGTGTGT
>JBBPBX010002512.1:69569-82928 GCA_038048925.1 Garcialebias charrua
ATACATTTGTATACAAAACAGTCCGGCACCGAGCAGTTTATTGTGAGATAACGCGCGCGCGTATGCGGTCGTAAAATGTGAGCTTTGCGCGTTCGTGCCCTGCGGGGCTACGCTTGTGCCTCTGCGTACGTATGTCGTACAGCGGCGTACTGCCTTACGCAGAGCTCTGCCGGGGCCTTAACCCTAAACCTAACCATTACAGTACAAACCTAACCCTAAACCTAACCATTATATTGCATACCTAACCCTAAACCCAACTAGCACAGTACATACCTCACCAAAAACCTAACCATTACCAGTACTGTACATACCTAACCCTAAACGTTACCATTACAGTACATACAAAACCCTGAACCTAACATTACAGTAAATACCTAACACTAAACCTATCAATTACAGTAAATGCCTAACCCTAAACATAAACATTACAGTATACTGTATACCTAATCCAAAATTTAACCATTGTAGTACATACCTAAACCTAACCATTACCATTACATTCCTAAACTTAAACCTAACTATTACAGGACATACCTAACCCTAACCATTACAGTACATACCTAACCCTATGCTGGTGAAGATTCTCAGTCGTCCAGGACATGATGAAATCAAAAAAGGCGTTCAATACAGGATCAACTGGACTTTATTTGTTGCAGAAAACGTTTCGACTTCTGTCCAGAAGTCTTTTGCAATTCGGAAATGTTTTCAGAATTGAAAAAGACTTCTGGACAGAAGTCGAAACGTTTTCTGCAACAAATAAAGTCCAGTTGATCCTGTATTGAACGCCTTTTTTGATACCTAACCCTAAGCCTAACCATTACAGTATGTACTTAACCCTAAAACTAACCCTAACAGTACATACCGAACCCTAAAACTAACCATTGCAGTACATATACAATACTAAACCTAACCATTAACAGTGGATACCTAAGCCTAAAACTAACCGTTGCTTCCTCAAGTTGTTGAAGCTTTTTAATCACCAAATCATACAAAATCAGGTGTGGAAGGGAATCAGGGAAACAGATAAAACATGCATGATTGTGTTCCTCTGGGACCAGGGTTGGCAAACACTGTTCTAAATTTTGCTTTTATAGCAAGACCCCAAACACAAAATACATTTTATCTATTAACCTTTTATTTAACCAGGCACATCCTTTTGAGATCACAGATCACGTTTGCAATGGAGGCCTGGGCCTGAAGGCAGCCAAACATTCATGTTTTGGTCAGTGGGAAGAAACCGGAGTACCCAAAGAAAACCCACACAAGAACAAGAAGAACATGAAACTCCACACAGAAAGATCCCAGGTCAAACTGGGGATTGAATCCTGGTCCTTCTTGCTGTGAGGCAACAGTGCTAACCACTGAGGCACCCGCTTCAGATGTTATCAACCATAAAATGGCCCCTATCAATTATTATTATCATCTCCATTCGTAGCGGTCAGATTGCCCCTCCTGTACCTCCTAGCAGGTTTAAAGGTACGTTGTCACCCTTACAAGCAATGACAGCAGTCTCCGTCTTTTGCTACATGTTAAAGTTTAGAGTAAAGCCTCTGGCGTTACGCTTAGGGTCTTGGTTAAGTTTAGGCACAAGGGTAAGGGGGTTAGGTTTAGGGTTGGACCTCTGGGTAGGGTTTAAGGTTAGGTTTTGGAAAACTGTTTCATAAGCTGAAAAAAAAACGCTACACTTCCGGGTTTATGGAAACACGCTGCCTACTCACAGCGATGATAACGCTGATAACACTTTTTTAAACATGCTAGCAGGTGGATTGGACAGTTTTGCCGATACATATGTGGATGATAACAGTTGATAGCGCCCATAAAATGGACTGACAACATCCGAACCCACTGACAGGCAACGTGCTGCCACACATATCACTGACAGATTATAATGTAAGTGATAATAATAAGTTTGTGTGTCAGAGATCTTTATTTTTGTGCTATAAGGAAGTAAAGATAAATCTTTAATGTATAACTCCACTTACAATCTCCAGTATTTGGTCTATGACAATAAATGTCAAAATAAGAAGAAAAATTAAATCTTACAAATTTGTTACAATAACTATGATAACTATGATAACTATTATGTCTTGTAAAGCTAGCCTCTGTGAACATGTGAAAATTATCAAATGTACATACTCTGATGCATGCTCAATAATCCAGGTAGAAAAATCTAAAAAAGCTAAGTCTGGTCCTATGGACATAAAAAACAAAACAAAAACAAAGCAAAACAAATTTGTAGAAACGTTTCATCTTTTGTCCAAAAGACTTCCTCAGTCTGAGATGCTGTATTCAGCTCAGTCTTATAAATAGCACCCTCTCAGAGTGGATCAACCAGTTGGCTGATGACAGCCTGAAACCAGCTGCTCACATGATCAAGGAGGACCATCAGCCTAACGATGGATCGTTAGCACCCTGATGGTTGTTTGCTATTCACAGAGGGCTGAGTGATACTAGCAATAACAGCATTGTAAGAGGGGGACAGTTGAACCCGGAGGCCTCCACCCCTGTTTAATGATGGACGGTTTCTTTTCACAAAGATGGCCTCCTTTACTCCTCTCTCAAACCATCGTTCCTCTCTATCAAGGATGTGAACATCTTCATCCCTGAAAGAGTGACCGCTGGCCTGGAGATGAGTGTAGACCGCAGAGTCCTGACCTGATGATGTTGATCTTCTGTGCTGGGCCATCCTTTTGGCCAGTGGCTGTTTAGTTTCCCCGATATAAGACTGATCACAGCCCTCCTGACACTGAACAGCATACACAATATTACTCTGTTTGTGCCGGGGGACTGGATCTTTGGGATGAACCAGTCTTTGCCGTAATGTATTTTGGGGTTTAAAAGCCACTGGGACGTTGTGTTTAGAAAATAAACGTCTCAATGTCTCTGAAACTCCTGCAACATACGGAATGGCCACTGGTCTGGGTCTGGGTTCCTTCTTTTCACCTGATGGCTGGCTGGAGTCCTGTTTGGGTTTCTTCTCTGCTTCTCTGCGCTCTGGTTGATCCACTGTGAGAGGGTGCTATTTACAAGACTGAGCTGAATACAGCATCTCAAACGGAGGAAGTCTTTCGGACGAAAGACGAAACGTTTCTATAATTTATTATTATTATTTTTTTGAATGTCCAGAGGACCAGACTTAGCTTTTTTAGATATCAAATGTACAGTTTTGTCGTGAAAAATTAAACATTTAGTTCAAAGAAGACAGACATTCTTGCAAATTTTTGTGTTCTTGAACAGTTTTCAAGGGTTCTAAGAAGGTCTTTTAGCTATCAAATTTGAAGTATTTAAGCACTTAGATGTATCTCCTGAAAAAAGAGGGGGGAAATGGTGGATGGTAAAAATAAGCAGCTCAAAACTATAATAGCTAAAAATAAAATATTTTAAAAGATCTGCGGGATGCATCTCGTCCTTCACTTGATCCGTCTACTGTCAAAATATTTAGCTAAGAGCTCTTTGGCAACTTCTTCATGCATAATTCAATTCAACCTTCATTTATACAGGTTAGTCTCATAGCGCCTCAAAAACTCATTTACAAGAAAGACCTGATTTTAACAAACAAAAAAAAAAACACAAAAAACCCCACAAATATCAGTAGACAATCATAAAAAGCACATAAAATTAAAAGTAAATGAAAAAATTATTTACAAAAACTAAACAATAGCAGCTACATTATAAAGCAATATAAAATACTAAAAACTGGAACATTGTGGTTTTTTTTTTTTTTACATAAACTTAGCAGTTGTTCAAAGTCCCTTAGAGAGGTCAAGGTCGAGAGCTTCAGATATTTTTGCAAAGTGTTCCAGGAAACAGGAGGAGAGTAGGAGAAGGCCCTTTTGCCAAATTCTGTCCGCAATGAGGGAACACTGCATGTAATAATGTCTTGAGAGCGCACGCTGTAGCTGCACTCATGAAGTGACAGGCAGGAGGAGATGTATGAAGGCAGCAGACCAAGAAGTGATTTAAAGATGAAAATGTACCAGTGGGAGAGTCTGCATGAAGTTAATGATGTCCAGTTAACCAGTGAATACAGGGTGCAGTGGTGGGTACGATAATCACAGTCAGTTATGAATCTTAGTGAACCATGATAGACAACATCCAATATCTGCAGGGTGCTTGCAGTGGTGGGATGTCACTAAGTACAAATACTTGTACTTAAGTACATTTTTCATGTATCTGTACTTTACTTAAGTGGAATTAAATGTGGGTACTTTTAATTTTACTCCACTACATTTTACATGAAGTATCTGTACTTTCTACTACACTACATTTCTATAATGTGTTGAGTTACAAGTTACATTCATGTTGCAGTTTTTTTATTTGTCGTTAGTTTGAAAGTAACTGATATCAAGAGGGGAGTTGGTCCATTGAATCACTGCAAAGTGGGCAGGTAATGTTGGACCCACCTTCAAAAAGAACTGAGCCAGTGGCATTTATTCTAGTATACAGTATATGTCATTGAGCTGGGAGCACCCACAGCACCACTAACACACTCAAAATGGATTCCACCACAGAGATTCAGCCAGAAGATACACAACACCCATGGCCTTATTGAAATATTATTGAAATATTATTGAAATATTATTGAAAGACTGTTCAGTACAGCAGGATAGATTCTGTCTACTAAATGAGACAAAATGTTTTGAGTCCATGGACTCAAAACATTTTGAAAACCAACTTCTTCTAAATTTGAACAAGAAATTCTTGCTGCAATATTAAAATGTGTCAGTTCATGTTAGGACAGGAGACCAGAGATGTCTCCAAATTACTCAACACTCAGGTCCTAGTTTCGAAAATGGTGTCAGGAAATTAAAATATTGTTCACTACTGACCCATTACAAGGTTTATACAATATTTTAACCTGAGCTGATGACAAACTGGAGCTGAAATGATCAGTGTCTATTCCTTTGTTAGGTCTAATGCTCCTTTTTTCAGGCAGACAACTTTTATTTAAATGTGTTTACTGCAGTTAAAATGACACATTGGTTTGTGTTAAATAAAAACTGTCAAAGGTATAATCATTCTTCTTTCTTATTTTGCTTAATGATATTTAACTCTGCAGGCCATCACTGAAATTCTGACACAGAATCACATGTCCAAGTGTGAACTGTGTCACAGAGTAAACACAATAAAAACACTTATTGCAGCATTATTCATTAAAATGACACAACACTATTAATGTATTACAGAAAATACAGTATACATGTACATACAATGCAATGCGCACACTTGATATTGTAGCGTAGACCATTGCATTAGGTAATACATTCAGCAAGTACTTTTACTTTAATACTTTAAGTATTTTTAAAAGCAAGTACCGTATTTTTCTAAGTATAGGTCGCACCTTTTTATCATTTTTTCATAGCCTGCGACCTATACTCAGGTGCGACCTATATATGGCTTTTTATCATTTTCGGCGAAACAAATTTTTAAATCCAGCTAATTTCACAATTATGTTCATTTATTAAGGAAAAGTTCAGCTCAGACACATATTTGCTATAATTTTTATCAAACAAATAATTGTTTTTAAGTGTTAATCTTCTTAAAAGCCTTGCTGTGCGCTCCTGTGGCAGACATTTGCAGCAGAGCTAAACGTAGGTGTGACCTATACTCCGGTGCGACCTATCTAGGGATTTTTCCAATCTATTGGTAATAATTGGACAATGCGACCTATACTCCGGTGCGACCTATACTCCGAAAAATACGTTACTTATTTACTTTTACTTAAGTAAGAACATTAATATGGTACTTCTACTTTTACTATACATTTTTGTCTGTTTGTACTTTTACTTAAGTACAGTGTTTGAGTACTTTCTCGACCACTGGGTGCTTGTGAGGGCGTTCATGTATGGTAAATAATGTCACCGCAGTCAATGGAAGGAAGGAAAGTTGCAGTTACAAGCCTTTTTTGATTTCATCATGTCCTGGACGACTGAGAATCTTCACCAGCACATGCAGTTACAAGGCGTCTCCTAGCGTTCAGAGTTAGACCGGATCTATTTCTGGAAAAGAAACCCAGTTTTACTTTCAGTTTCTTTAACAAGGTTTCAACGTGGGGTTTAAAAGAGATATGCGAGTTGACCAAGAAACCCGGGTATTTGTAGGAATCGACAAAACTCAATAGGAACAACATTAGAAGATAAAACAGAAGAAAGAATTGCTGGAACCGACTTCCTGTTTGAAAACAACATCCCTTTGGTTTTGTCTGTGTTTGGTACAAGCTTGAGATGGAGCAAATCAGACTGGATGATGCAAAAGCAGATTGCATAAGCTGGAAAACTTTTGCAACTGTTTTAGCTCGACAATAAACAACTGTGTCGTCGACATAGAAATGTAAAGATGCATCAGGAATGATCTGACCTGACCTACATTGCTTAATGTAGATTGAGTGAGATCGTGATTGTAGATAAATACAGTACTTTATACCTGTCAAGGTTATCTGTGGCACTATTTTAATGTATTATATATTTTATTTATTTATTGGGGGCGAAGTTAGCCTGGCCCTCGCCTTCCTACGCAGCTCCGCTCAATCTAGTTTCCCTTCACTGCTCCGTCTGGGACTTCTCCCATAGACAAGGATTTCACTGGCAGATTTTTGGCCGGACCAATCAGAGAACAGAAGGCGGAGTTTCCGGACCAATCAGAGAACAGAAGGCGGAGTTTTGAATTACGTCAATTTCATGCGCAGTTTGCCCTGCTCAAAATGGCTGCCGGCATGAAGGAATTTACAAGAAAACACGGTAAAACTATTATTTCTTTGCTGAGAAAAAATATATTTCTTAGCTGACGTTATAGCACAAGTGTTCCTGAACAGAAGGCAGAGTTTTGAACGACGTCAATTTCATGCGCAGTTTGCCCTGCTCAAAATGGCTGCCGGCACGAAGGAATTTACAAGAAAATACAGTAAAAACTATTATTTCTTTGCTGAGAAAAAATATATTTCTTAACTGACGTTAGCACAAGGGTTCCTGAGCTTAACCGTTCCTTAATCAATTCACAAAACGGTCAAATCTGCTAGATTTAAATTGTTTCGGGTTGACTTTTTCCAAACAGCCTCGGGGGCGCTACGAAAATAAATAATAAAAAATCGAATTTTATCTCAACTGTTTCATCCAGGCCAACAGCTAGTAAATTAAAGCCATATAATCACACACTGGTAGCAGAAAAAATATCCACCGAGTGGTTTCTGAGCTGTTTTTCTGAACAGTTAGCCTGTAAGTGCCGTGAATCCGATTTAATGTTAAAAGGGCTTGCCATATGGCCTGGCCCTCGCCTTCCTACGCAGCTCCACGCAACACACTTCACGGCCAAACGTTAACGATTGGGTAACCTCAGCAGAGGCCACGCCTCCAGCAAGAATCGGTTCTCTATGGAGAAAGTCCAGACCCTAGTACGAAGTGAAGTGAAGGACAAGGGTCTGGTTTTAACCAGGCTAGGGTGAAGTTAAATGAGTCAAGTTTTCATGACAATCTTGGTAAAGGAAAATGGGGAAGAAAAATACATTTTTTGAAGGTGTGTTGCTCAAGACTGACTGTTACACCATACTTCTTTTAAAAAATCTATCCCTTGTAATATTGTTCATTACGTTCAGGAATATTGTTTCAAGGATTTGTGCAGCCAAAACTAATAGTCAAGTGTTTCTGGGAACTGTATGTATTACACAAAATCTGCTTTAAAAAGATTTTCACTGACATCCTCTTGTAGGTTGTTTTTGATCACCTCAAATAGCAATTAAATGAAACTCTTCCTTTTCTTTTTTTTTTTGTAATTATATTTCATTTCTTTATCTCAAAGTTTTTCATGTATATATATATACAGTATATGTGTGTGTGTGTGTGTGTGTGTGCGCAGATATAAACACTTGTACCACTTGTACCAGGCACATAATGTCAATCATTGCTTCCTTCACTAGCAGCAATGTTGTGATGCTTTTGCAAAAAAAAAAAAAACCTACTAAAAAGCACAAATGATTTTATCAGTTGACACATTAAGGTTCTTATAGCCAAAAAGAATTTCCAACTTTGTTCTAAGACATTTCCCATGTCGATTATACACTGTAATGCTTAAGAAACTGTAACCGTTTAATATCATGATGTAAAACTTCAAGTAAATTCAGTGAAGAGACTTAAAGAAATAAAGTGGAGCCCACCATATGGCTCTCTGCTTTGGACATTCCAGTTCAGGGTTTATCCAAGTTTCCGCCAAGCGAGATCAGTGAGATGGTTTAATTCCTGCTGATAGTAACGAGGATTAACAAGACCACGTGTCTAAAGCCCAACAAGTGTCTTTGGTAGGCCCAACTGTTCCATACAACCCACAAAATGTTTACATGCTGATGTTTTTTATCAGTCACTCTTGAGACTACATTGTTAACTTTCTTCTCTGATAGAAACACAGGAAATGCCACAGGGTCATTAGAATTTAGAAGAATTTTCCCTGTAAACATAAGCATGTACAAAGTGCAAAACATGTTGTCTGTGGTGCGTGAGAACACAGAGTATGAAGCGTAATAAATAATTATAAAAAAAATACAAGATGTTTTTATTCTTAGCTATAAAAGAAAAGCCACAAATGTAAAATGGAACAATTCAGATTTCTTGAAATCATCCAAGTGTTTGACTGGACAAACTAACTTAACCAAAGTTCTATGGAAGTTTAACAATTTAATGGACTTTCACTGCCAAGTTATATTTAATGGCACTTTAGAGAGTGTAAGTATACAAACTTTTGAGCAGAATAAAATTAAGGTTCATGCAAATACAATAAAATATGTAGGTTTCGTGCCTTGAATAACATCAAACGTCAAAACACCATACTTTGCACTCTGTACTGCAATATAAAATAACCCTTCTTAAATGTTCACAACGTTTTTCAAATTTTATATAAATTCGAAAAACGTTCCATCCAACATCTTCAACCTGTTCCAAGAAAAGTTCCTAAATTGTGAATCAGTCGGATTTTCAGAAATCATCAGTGCTATCCAGATGAAGTACAATTTAGGCCTCATTTAGTCAAACGCAGCAGTAACTAACAATTCCAAAATAACCCCTTTATTGTGTTGAATTGGTTAAAATTGTGAATGTACAACAGCAAACAGATCTGCTGAGTAAATTAATAGCTTACTGTTAAATAAAAGCTTTAAAAAAATTAGACATAAACCAACAATGGAATGGGAAAAACACCTACAAGCTATTAGATCATGCCACAATCCCAACACAAGCTTGAGGAAACGCTATTAGATGCATCATTTTGAAGTCTAACTCCATATGACAAGATTGAGAGGAGGAAAGTGTCAGAACTTGAGCAAGATTCTCATGTACACTGCTTTAAATCCAAAGTCACTGTTAAAAACAATACATTGTTATCAAGCCACAGATTTGCAGAGGCAGCCTCGTTATTTAAGCTTATATGACAAGTCCTCTGCATCATCTCAGTCTTCTTTTCATCATATTGTGGAAAGAGGAAAATAATAAGTCATATGAGCTGGAGGTTGATCTCTTCCTGGCAATTAAAATTACGTGACCTACCGACATCTTTTATCCTTGTGTGTCAGTAAGAGACATGTTGGTTATGGCCTTGGGCTTTAAAAAGCAGAGCTAACAAGGATTAGCATCCAATTTTAACACCTGACTGTAATCCTACCACAACACAGTCTATGCTAAGCTTGTACTAGCCATGCTAACGGAAGGGGAAACATTTTAAACATGTTTCCCTCCTGCATGCTGCAACACTAGCACGAAATGAAAGAACATTAAATTAGCTCATTATTTTCCACTTCAGAGGTCAAGTTGAAACACTTATTGAAGAAATTTGCAATTACAAACAAAAAATTACACTGAAGTAACTCAAATTTTTGTGACTTAGGGAAGCAGCCGTTTTAATTATGACTGTAAATATCCCTCACCAAGGGGATGACTGATAAACGCATACATAAACGTTGAAAACGTTTAAAATGTTCACATACCAGAGAACACAAATGGATTTTAAGAGTTTTATATCTTGAGACACACATTTGATTATAATGTTACATTTAGAAGTGCAGTTTAGACATGTATTGTGCTGCTAAACCTTCATAAACATCACAAATGTGCAGAAGCACGTTGTTGTTTTATGTGTGTAAGGGATAAATCCACCTTGGGACAGAAGCAACATAAACTCATCAGGACATCTTCACCAGTTGAGTGGTTTGTTGTTGGTGTTTAACCAACAACGATGATGCTGATGACAGCTGTCATTACAACCATGTCCTGCCCAGCTAACTTTAGCCTTTTCCATTACAGCCTGGAATTACAGCACAACTAAACACTTCAGACAAGCCAGTGTTGATAGAACAGCCACAGACTTTCCACATTAATTAAGTGATGAAAAACATCAGGATATGTGCCATATGATCCAAATTAAAGTGATGTACAAACAGTATTTTCAACATGGCTTGGAGTTTACCAGATCTAAAAGACTTGACTGAGTGATGATATCACTTCATTTATTTTTATTTGTTAGTGCTATATATTTGAAATGGTGCCAGAAGCAAATACTCTAGCCATGAAAACCAGCAAAGTGGATTAAGACAATATGTTTACTCTGAACAGTCATCCTTCTTCAGCAAGAAATGTGCAATTACATCCACTCATTTCTATACAAACACACAGCCAGACAACCTGCTAATATGATTTTTCCTGAGCAGAATACTTGTAATACTGAGTTTATGTTGGAAATGTGAAAGAAACTGTTCTAAATGTCAATATGCATCAATAAAATTTACTTCTGAACAGATGGCAAGCAATAATCACAATGTTTTTCTTGTGCAAGCACTTTGAGTGGTACGTTTGTGTTTGCAGCATCATATCATTGCCCATCACTTCTTACATAATTCAAGGTTGAACATAAAAAAAACACCTTCACTTTGTTCAGATGATATGAATAACAGTTAGTTACTAAATAAAAAATGTCTTAAAGCATTAAAAGACAGAAAACAAAAGATAAACAGGACAGATGGGTTGAGGGTTTCATATGCCAGCTGCAGAGCCGTAGGGATTCATCCCAGTCTCACCGGCCTGCCTATGATGATGTCATCAATTAAAGGGACATCATACAAAAAATGCTCAGTATACGTCTTTTATAACGGCTGTATCCAACAGAAATGGATAACTTCAACTACGGCGTGAATGTGGTGAACTTGAAGACATCCGGCCCTCATGAGAACACGGAGTGTGAGCACAGAGGATACAGTGAGGGAGATCATCCATTTCAGTGCACATCATACAAAGAGAATTTATACAAGCGAGCCAGCTGGGCATATAAGCTGTCCCGCATGAAAAAATCTATATAATCCTTTACGGTAGTAAGCGAAGAATGGGGGGGCACAGACATGTGCACACACAGTCACAAAAGGTACATGCTTCAATTAGCTTCGCCATTGTGCCGCCGTGGTTGACATTCTGTGGCTGTGTCCCTTCCTAAGAATAACATGCAAGTCACTGAAATGTATGGACTCAAAATGACAGGGTGGTGTACAACATCTGAACCTCCCAAAACCCCAAACACATATCAATGAGCTTCTTGTCAGCACGAGACACTGTAGAACAAGGACATGGGAAAGGATTACTCTTAATATTGAGGGAGGAAACACAGTAATAACAATAAAACCTTACCTTCCATCATGGTTGCAGATTTGCATTCCTCTATCTCCAAGGAGCCTGAAATGAAAGCAGGACGTGTGAGGAGGTGGGAGAGGAGAAGTAGCTCCCGATTACAGATAACAGTAGAATGGATGGGCAGAAGAGCAGCTGTGCGCTTGTGGCTAACGCCCTGGTCCAATAAGAGCCTCCAGCACCCCGCGGACGTCACCTGTCAACCAGCCTGCAAGGATGCGAGAGAGAAAAAGGCTGGAAGGAGGAAGGGTAGGGCCCAGGCTAGGTGTCCATATGAGCTGAGGTTTAAGCCATGGATGCTACAAGAACTGATGCTGCTGCAGCTCTAACCTACATGCAGCCGAGGATGCTGAGCAGTGGTGAAAAAGCCAGTGGAAGGAAAAAAAAAAAAAAAGAGGAGGCAGGGTAGAGGGAGGGAAGGGAGGGAGGTGGAGAGACTAAGAGAGAGGGAGGGAGGGAGAGAGGATTTTATGTGTTTGTGAGGAGGGACAGAAGCTGCATGCTGAGGTCACGGCTGACCTCAGCCAATCCCTGCAGCTCTTCATGGAGTCACATGGATCACAGCTTGGCTCTCCTGACACTATGAGGCAAGAAGACGGGGCATTAGTAAGCTCTTCTGCTTGACAAACACCTGAACTGCCCATGTACGTAGACGTGCTGGCACATGCACAGACACTGTAAAACCAAACGATGTGAAGAATTACGCATACAAATGTGGTAAACGAGCACTCTTCATTTCACCTTACCTTATGCCGTTGCAGTGAGCCAAGTGTGCCCAGCGGTGAAAGACATAATTAGTTGGTCACAAGAAAATAAAAACATGGGAGAGCACCTCTTGTGACATTCCATGTTGAGAACGGATTCAACACTGCATGCCTTGCACAACTTATATTTACTATGAATATTTTCTGTAGCCGTTAGCGTGTGCCTCTCTCTGCGTCCTGCCCTGAACAGAAAATGACTGTGGTTTCACACTACCCTCTCACCCACCCCTGGTGGTTCCCTCCCACCTTACCCTCTCTCTGACAGCCTGTTTCTGTCTGTGTGCACTTGGACCAGGGTCGATGGGCCTGACGTCAAAACAACGCAGACTACAGCTGCAACCAACACGCAACCACTGACAACAGACCGGCCCCCGGAAGGAAGTGTGTGTGCTTGTTATTATGTGTGTGTGTGTGTGTGTGTGTGCAGATTCACTGTCTGTCACAGGCTACAGGGAAGAAGGTTTATGTGGGTACGCACAAAATAAAATAAAAAGAGCACAGGACACTACAAATCAAATAAATAACCAAAGAAATTGTATAAAAGTTGTGTTAACAGTAAACGTGGACACAACAGTGTTTCACTCCTCATTGTATATCAATCAGGGATCTAGTAATTCATCAGTTTGATTAAAAACAACAAAGCTAAAAATAAGAAATTAAGAGAAATACAGTACAGTATATGGTACTGTAAATAGTTTTCTTCTTTCAGCTGCTCACTTCTTCAGGGGTCACCACATCAGTGAACTAACTCACACGAAGTCTTGGTGATTGTTTTTACACCGGATGTCCTTCCTGACTCAACCACAGACCACCGAGCTACCACAGCCCTCTGTGTGGAGCAGAGAGCTGATATCTAGAGTGCCCAAGGAGTAGATGGTGGGGGTTAAGGGCCTTGCTCAAGGGCCCAGAGTGGGGCAAATGAGGGTGGCAGGTATGTTTCACCTTTC
>JBBPBX010002513.1:15044-25902 GCA_038048925.1 Garcialebias charrua
TCTAAATCTGTGTAACTAAATGGTCTATTTGCTTGACTTCAAAATTAAAATACACTCCAGATAACTTTTTTTTTTTTTCAGGTGTTGAATTCTGCTGATTATCATAGTTTTTACATTTCTGCTGTATGTTCGAATATTAGAGGTAATTGCTTCTTTAAAGCCTAAATAAACAATATTATTGTGTTTGGTGACATAGCAGGGTTTACACTCCTAAATTATCAAACTCTGGCTTTAGAAAAACCACCATGGCAGTGCCCATCAATCAGTTCCTGCTGACTTCAGTTCTAATCAACAAAATGAGGAAAAATCCCCTTTGATACAATACAATAAGTACTGAGAAAGTAAGATACAATACAGTGTGTTACAATATGATACAATACTGTGTCTTTAATACAATATGATACACGATATGATACAATACGTTAAAATGCAATACAATAAAGCATTGCAAAAATAAGATACAGTGGGTTACAATTTGATACAATACAATAACGTATTGCGAAAGTAAGATACAATACAGTGTGTTACAATATGATACAATACAAAAAGTACTGAGAAAGTAAGATACAATACAGTGTGTTACAATATGATAAAATACTGTGTCTTTAATACGATACGATACACAATATGATACAATATGTTACAATGCAATACAATAACGTATTGGGAAAGTAAGATACAATACAGTGTGTTACAATATGATACAATACAATAAAGTGTTGAGAAAGTAAGATACAATACAGTGTAACAATATGATACAATACAATAAAGTATTGAGAAAGTAAGATACAATATGTTGTGTTACAATATGATACAATACTGTGTCTGTAATACGATATGATACACAATATGATACAATATGTTACAATACAATACAATAAAGCAATGTGAAAGTAAAACAATACAGTGTGTTACAGTATGATACAATACAATAAAGTATTGAGAAAGTAAGATACAATACAGTGTGTAACAATATGACACAATACTGTGTCTGTAATATGATACATGTTATGAAACAATATGTTACAATACAATAAAGTATTGAGAAAGTAAGATACAATACGGTGTGTTACATTATGATACAATACCGTATCTGTAATGTGATACAATACACGATATATTTTACAATGCGCTACAATATACTGTAATAGGGTTAAACAAGGATACCTGCATCATGAAGAACCCCGCTCACCTAGCACACACAATTTTTGCCAAACTCCCCTCATGCAGAAGGTTTCAAACCTTTAAGTTTAGAACCATTAGACTGAGGACCAGCTTCTACCCTGAAGCTGTTAAGGCTCATGAATCTCTTACCAGAATAATCACTGTAATGCCACTTTAATTGGTGATGTCACTTCACCTGTGCTGCTGATTATCTATGCTGCTGATTTCTTGCCTTGAAGCTGCTGTTTTCATACCCTTCTGCTCACAACAGACTCATGTTCAGGCTGCTGTTTAATGCTTATTATTATTGTATTTAATTATTATTGTATTTAATTATTATTATTTCGTATACATCTTAGATCCTTGTACAGTATACTGTTTCTTTTTTATACTTTATATTTTTGCTATTTTTGGGTGTAACTGGGACCTTGAGTACACAATTTTGTTCCACCTCATGAACCACATGGGATGCGAATGACAATAAAGAACCTTGAACCTTGATACCATATCGTGTTTGTAATGCGATACGATACATGTTATGACAGGATATGTTGCAATGCAATACAAGAAAGTATTGAGAAAGTAAAATGCAATACGTGTTCCAATATGATACAATACAGAGCTTGTAATGCGATACGATACACGATATGATACAATAAGTTTCAACCTTTATTTAGACAGGTTAATTCCATTGAGCCTCTGGGACTCATTTACAAGAGAGACCTGATCATTATAAATGCAAGTTACAATGCAATACAGTATAAAAGGGTTATACTAGGATACATTTTATAATAATGATAATAATAATAATAATTATTATAATAATAATAATAATAATAATAATAATAATAATAATAATGAATTTAATTTGTAACGCACTTTTCATTAACAAAAATCTCAAAGTGCTAAGTCTTATATTCAGTTCAGGCTTCATCAGTGCTGTCTATATGGCTGTCCTTGTATAAAATACCCAAAATTAAACATTGAAGCACTTTACAAACTACAAGAAAAAGCTTGCAGGAGTTGCTGCAACCTTTACGTCCAACTTTATCCTGTGTGTCTTAGGACCTGCGTGCTTTGCCATGAAGTCGCAGCCGTTATCTTTTTAGGTTGTTTTTTTTCTGGATTAGAATTGGCCCAGTCAGGCCCAAGCATCAGCCGATGGGTGAGCGAAGCCCTTCCACCCTCCCCCACTCCCCCATGCAGCTCTGTGTCCTTCACTTTTTCCAAAATACAGCTGCTACGCAACAAAGTCAGCAAAAACAAGCAGGCTGCGGTGTTTGTTACAGCACTTTGTTCTGTTTGGGACTAAAATGGTTGATTACTTTCATGTGAGCAGATTATTATAAAAAAAAATTGACAACCTCCTCTGCCGCACACGTTTTACACACAAACCTCGTCCCTGCTGTTTTATGAATGGGCCGGTTGTGAAAGACTGGCTGAGGAAGCACATTGAGTTCGGGGAGTGAACCTTCATTCATGACACCGACATGAGTTATTTCTCCACTAGAAGCACCTTTTAGCAGCTCGCAGTGAGCAACGCCACAAAGACGTTTTTCATGATATGATGTTATGACTCCATGTGGCAGTTTTTCTTTATTGAAAATGCTCTGAAATTAGCTTTTTTCAATTTGATCTTGTTGCCTTAACACAGTGAAAGTTGCAGGAAAATCCATACAACCAAACTCAAAGTTACTGATTTGCATGCAGTGACCATGTTTTTCAGCCTATAAGTCATGCTTTTTTTTTCTTCCCAGATTTTTTTCCCCTGCAACTTATACACTGAANCCCATATCTATAAACCTATTTTTGGCTGAGATATGACCGTTTTCATTCATTCTGACATTGAAAATATTGAACACTACCATTTTCTGCAGCTAGATGGCACTCGAGTACTATGGCATACCGTTGTGTCATGTAATAGGTAAAAGTGGCTATTAGTGCATTAACAGAGTACCCGAGTTTTCGACAGCTCGAGTGCTTTGACTTCTATCGAGGCTTTTTTGTCCACCTCGGGTACCCGTAGTGACGTCACATTTCACATTTCACAGCGCGCGGGGCAGCTTTTAGCTTTTAGTAGACGCTACAAAATGGATTCCTGTGTGCGCACGGATGTTAATGGAGCAGGCCGTCTTGTCAAAAAGGTAAAACAGTTTATAATTTTATAAAATGCGCTACTTCGTGTTGACTTTCTTTGTAGTAGATTGTGACAGCAGAGGGCAGTGTTGCAATGCAGGTCCCAT
The DNA here is from genome assembly GCA_038048925.1 of Garcialebias charrua. NCBI lineage: Eukaryota > Metazoa > Chordata > Actinopteri > Cyprinodontiformes > Rivulidae > Garcialebias > Garcialebias charrua. The sequence continues at coordinate 18,452 of JBBPBX010002513.1, forward strand.
ATTATAACACGGCCGAAACGGCTTCCTTTCTCTCGTTTCACAAACAAAAAAAAACAAATATTCATCTCTCTAGAGCTACCAAAAATCTATAAACACAATCTCTAAAAGTAAACCTAAATTGCACAGCTGCAGGCGGTGGTACGGTGTGGCTGTGGCCCCATTTGTTTTTAAGTTTCGGTTTTCATCGCCTTATACTTTCACTTTTAATATTATTAATATAACTAATAGTTTTGTTTTTCCTGTGACTTATGTGCAGTATGATAAATGATAGGAGCATAATAAATGCTCCCAATGCTTTGTTGGTCTTTTTTTTCTTTTTGTAAAGACGTTTTTAGGCATTTATATTTATTTATTTATTTTGCATCGTAAGACACTGTGACGTCATCGGCTACTCGAGCGTCGTTCGAGTTTTTTTATGTTAATGTCGAGGTTAAAATTTATGTACTCGTTCAACCCCTAGTGGCTATTAATGACACAGTCAACTTGCCATAGCCTGCCACTTTTGTCCAGCTCACCTGGAGCAACCGTCAAATCGGCTTCATTTCACTGCACCGCCCCAGTGAAATGCAGCTGATTTGACCATTGAAGTGCATTTATTAAGTAAAAGTTCAACTCACACACACCTTTACTATAAATGGTAAATGGAGCTTACTGTACTTATATAGCGCTTTCCAGCCCCCTATGAGGGGCCCCAAAGCGCTTCACAGTACCAGCCATCCACCCATTCATACACACATTCACACACTCATACACCGGTAGCGGTGGTCTGCCATGCAAGGCGCTGCCAGTCCTACCGGGAGCAACTCAGGGGTTAAGTGTCTTGCCCAGGGATACAACGAGTTATGCAGTGACCGGGGATCGAACCCGGGACCTTCCGGTCCTGAGCCGGCTGCCCTGCCTCTACACCATCTCGGCCCCATATAATGTCGAGTAAACAGATAATTGTTTCAGGTGTTTATGTTGTTAAGTTTTTTGAAGAAATGCACAGTGAGTCACCCCTCTGCACGCTCCTGTTTCTGCGCATCAGCTTTCGAAATGCAGCTGATTTGACCGACAAATTGCATTTATTAAGTAAAAGTTAGACTGAGACACACCTTTGATATGATTTTGAGCAAAAATCATTTTCTGCTCCTTTGTCATGTGGCGTACCTCAGGGATCAATTTTAGGGCCTTTTGCTTTTTTCTTTATCTGCTTCCTCTAGGGTCGATTTTTAGAAAACATGGCCTCTCCTTTCACTGCTACGCTGATGATTGCCAAATCTATGTGCCTTTGAGGCGAGTTGATGCCCGGTCCATTAAACCTCTTTTATCATGTCTCGAGGATCTTAAAGCTTGGATGGCCCTAAACTTTCTGCACTTTAATGAAAAAAAGACTGAGGTACTTGTTTTTGGACTAGTGGAGCTTGTTCGGGCCCTCCAGTTGACTTAGACCCCCTGACAATCTATGTAAGATCTACATTTACAAATCTTGGTTTTAAGATGGACAGTGATTTTAAGCTCAAGAGTCAAATAAGGGCCACAGTAAAGTCTGGTTTTTATCATTTGAGAAAATTGGCAAAGGTGAAACCTATTTTTTCATGGCAACAGTTCGAAACAGTAATCCATGCCTTCATTTCATCCCGGCTGGATTACTGTAATTCTCTCTATCTTGGAGTCAGCCAGTCCTCACTTGCACGTCTGCAGCTGGTGCAAAATGCTGCTGCACGTCTTTTAACTGGAACACGCAAAAGAGAGCACATCACACCTGTCCTGGCTTCTCTCCACTGGCTGCCCGTGTATTTTAGAGTTCATTTTAAAATTCTCTTGTTTGTTTTTAAGGTTTTAAACAGCCTTGCCCCCCTTATTTAGCAGAGCTTCTCCACCATTACACTCCACCCTGGTCACTCATGTCTGCTGACCAGCTGCTCCTGGTCATTCCAAAAAGTATGAGGAAGCTTCGAGGAGACAGGGTCTTCTCTGTTAGTGGCCCTGAGTTATGGAACACTCTGCCTTTACACATTCGACAGGCTCCCTCACCGTCCATTTTTAAAACCCATCTGAAAACACATCTATACTCATTGGCCTTCAACCAACTGAGACTTGATTTTACTTCATTTTTATTGATTTTACCTGTTTAACTTGTCATTTTATTGTATTTTAATTTGAATTTTTAGTTCACTGTGTGTTAGTTTTGTAGCTCTGTTTTATGCTTGCTTTTATCTTGTTTGTGTCTAATGTCCAGCGCTTTGTTTCAGCTGTGGCTGTGTTAAAGCGCTTTATAAATAAAGCTGCTGCTGCTGCTGCTGCTGCTGCTGCTGATGATGATGATGATGATGATGATGATGATGATGATGATGATGATGATGATGATGATGATGATGATGAAACAAATAATTGGTTTTAAGTGTCAATCTTGTTAAAGTCCTCCTGTGCACACTCCCGCGGCCGCCATTTGGCAGCCGATCGATTTTTGGCACATCGGCCCGCATTTCCAGGTTAGGTGCGACATACGGCGAAGTGACGTATTTATGGATTTTTCCACTTTATTAGACATATTTGGACTGATGGATTTATAGGGCGGTGCGACGTGTACCGCAGAAAATACGGTAAGTTAAATCCACATCCTGTCAGCTAAATGTATATTCAGTGTGACAACAATCAATAATGGAACAAAAAGTAGTTCCCACTTCCTGACGAGCCCCGTGCGGTTTAGTTTGGTGAAAAATAAACTGCGCTTTGCCGGACAGGTAATGCATTTTGACCTTTTCTCTTCGGTTTCCTTGGAGGATTTCCCAAATACAGGTAGTACTTGACTTACGACGTAGATCCGTTCCTACGCGGCGTTGTAAACCGATTTTCGACGTAAGTCGAAATATACGTACATACTGCACCATATACATGTACAGTGCTGTATTACCAAGCACTTAGCCTATCCTAACAGAGTACCCTACATAATTATCAAAAAACACATACACTTGGGAGCCATAATGAAAGGAAAAAAAGAGTTATGGCCTACTGGGAAGCTGGTGACGCCGTATTCCTCCGTCCATCGGCCGTATTCCTCCGTCCATCGGCCGTATTCTCTATTACGTTTACGACGTAAAACCGCCGTCCAGCTCGGTCCATCTGCCATATTCCGTTCCGTTTACGACGTAAAACCGCGTTCACAGTACAGTTTTGTTTTGTTTTTTGAATGTCCAGAGGACCAGACTTAGCTTTTTTAGAGAGTACAGTGCAGTATTCCTCCGCCGCTACGTTTACGTCGTAAAACCGAAAACTGCGTAACTCGGCTTTTCAAAAAAAAAAAATATATATATATTTTTTTTTTCCCTATGGGAGATGCGCCGTAACCATGAAACGTCGTAACTTGAGACCGTCGTAACCCGAGGACTACCTGTAGTTCCGTAAAACAAATCTCAATGCACAATTTTGCACAAAACCAGAGCAACCAACGTTTTGGTTTCATTCATTTCAAGCTGCAGTCAAAGTTGTTGCTGAAAGCTGAGAATCCTAAAAGGAAACCAGAGGCTAGCAGGGTGGATTTTTGGACAATGGAAACATTTGTACCCCCTTGAATCTGTCCCCAGTTCCTGCAGAGAAGCAGGTCTTTAAAGGTTTCAACCTCCGTGCATGTCAGTGGACCTGTCTGGATGCGAGCGGAGGGACTGGACGTCCCACAACCTGCTGACGCAGACCAGAAGGTGTGTAGAGTGAGCCGAGAGCCAGCGTACGCTGATATCGATCCCTCCTGATCCACGAGCTCAGGAGGAGAAGATGGAGAGGCTTGATAAAGACAAAGAGCAGATAAATCAGCCTGAAAGCAGATGAAGGAAGGAGAGGGGTAAGAACAGGTCAAACGTGCCACGAAGAGTTACGGTTGAGATCCTGGTGGAGAAGAAGGGGAGGAACTGTGGATGTGGCACGCAGGCTGATCGTTCTGAGCGAGATGTCCCAGATTCTCTTGATCTCGTCTTGATGTCATTATCGTCACCTCAACACTCCTGGAGGCAGCGAACGCAGCCACGTGCAACGCAGGCAGGCCACAGCTCACTGCAACATTTCAGTAGCAGTGTGGGGGACGGATCGATGGCTACATTAAACTTTAAGAGGGGACGGCTATATCTGGGGCTGAGGGGTTGAGAGTAAAGAGTCAATATAGAGCCAGATTAATTACATCCAGGCCTCGTCTCCTGACGGGACGTCCCTCTCGCTGCACGTGTCCAGAGTCAGGGATGTATTGTCTGCTCCACTAAACGGCAGTGAAGCGATGAGATTTACAGCTTCTCGTTGGCCATTTATAAAAAGCAAACTCTGCACAATTGGAATTGAATTGGACAAGAGGGAAAACATAAAATCTTAGAAGGTCTACCGTTAAATTTTTTTAATTTTTTTTTACTTTATTGCCTCAAAATAACCAAACAAAGGCATTTACAAACACGAAAAAGTGTTGAGATTGGGCTTCAAAAACACTCATCAAGACAAATAGTGCAAGCATGTGGAATCAGGCATCATACTGAGATTCTTCAAATAAAATAGTCAATCGTGACCATCTTGACAGGAAAATATCCATTTTCATTTGTAGTTGGGCAGTCAGATGCTCCATCTACCGTTAAATTTTAATCCCGTAAATCTCAAACTATGAAGTTGATTAGCACAAAAAAGTTTTTTTTTTTTTTTTTCATTCTCTGACTTTTGTATTTCATTACTTCTGTTCAGTTAGGCCTGTCACAATAACACATTTTACTGGGCAATTAATTATCTCAGAAGTTATTGCGATAAACGATAATATTGTTTGAAATTTGACAATACAGGTAGTCCTCGACTTATGACAGAGTTCCGTTCCTGCGGCGCGTCGTAGGTCAAAAATCGTCGTAAGTCAGAAAACCCATACACACTGGCCGCCACTTATACACGTACATAGATGGTACTGTACAGTTATCAAGCACTTCGCCTATCCTAACACAGTACCCTACATAATTATCAAAAAACACATACAGAACATTTTGAGCCATAATGAAGGGAAAAAAGAGTTAAATTCTTACTGGTAGCTGGTGAAGCCTTCCTCCGCCTGTTGGCATGTTAGCTCGGTGTCCCTCTAACATCTGAGGCTGCCTGTAGTTCGCGTGGTCCAAACTGTTTACAGTAAGGCCTGTTAGCATGTTAGCTCCATACATTTGGAGCCATAATGAAGGGAAAAAATAGTTAATAACTTACTGGGATCTGGTGAAGCCGTTTCTTTGCGTGTTAGCATGTTCGCTTGGTGTCCCAGCAGCATCCGAGGCCACAAAGCCGTTTCTCCGCGTGTTAGCATGTTAGCTTGGTGTCCCAGTAGCATCCAAGGCCACAAAGCCGTTTCTCCGCATGTTAGCATGTTAGCTCAGTGTCCCAGCAGCATCCGAGGCCGCAAAGCCGTTTCTCCGTGTGTTAGCATGTTAGCTCGGTGTCACAGCAGCATCTGAGGCCGCGAAGCCGTTCCTCCGCGTGTTAGCATGTTAGCTTGGTGTCCCAGCAGCATCCGAGGCCGCAAAGCCGTTTCTCCGCGTGTTAGCATGTTACCTCGGTGTCCTAGCAACATCCGAGACCGTGAAGCCATTTCTCTGCGTGTTAGCATGTTAGCTCGGTGTCCCAGCAACATCCGAGGCCGCGAAGCCGTTCCTCCTCCTGAGACGTCCACAGAGTTGACCGAGCGTTTCCTGCTCATGTATCGAGCGCTCTGATCGGACACACGGTCCGTCCAAAGCCGGCTGTTGAAGCCGGAGCTAACCGAAGCTAACCAAAAACTGCTGAAAACTGTCGGAAATTGCGTAAATCGGCTTCAAAATAATAATAATAATAATAATAATACTTTATTTATAAAGCCATTTAAAACAACCACAGCTGCAACAATGGGCTGTACACGTAAAATGAAGAACATTTAGCTTCTACCCTGAGGCTGTTAGACTCATGAATAAATAAATAATAAGAATAATCACTGTGAAATATCACATCATGCTGATGCTGATCTGTTTTCTTGTTGCTGTGTTCATCTGTGACCATCTGCTCATAAAGACTCATGTTCCTGCTGCTGTTTGTAATGACGTTTTTCTATTACTCTAGGGCTTAGTGTATTTCTAGTTGGATGTTTTTCTTAGTTCATATCCTAGATGTTATTACTGTTTCTCTCTTACATTTTGTTGTTGGATGTAACTGGGACCCTGTGTACATACCGTATTCTCCGGTGTATAATACGCACTTTTATTGCTCATTTGAATATCCTGCATATTATACACCGAAGCGTATTATCTATGGATTTTTTCCCATATTTTTAGACCAATTTTTAGCTCTGATTCGCCGTTTTTCATTTTGGCCAAAAATGGTGTAGTACCAGTTTTGGCCGCTATGTGCGCTAATGCGCCCTGTAGTCTGTTTACCTGCAGACTGTAGCTGGAGGCGTATCCTGTTATTCGTGTATTCTATAAAACCCATCACCCCCCGCCAAATCACTGAGAGAGAGCAGGAGAAATCAACAACTACACATTCGAGAACAAAGAGAGAAAATGCCGCCAAAAAGAAATTCGTATACTGCAGAATTTAAGCTGCAGGTAGTTTTATTTTAATTAAATTCAGCTGTACATTACAAATTAAGTCATCTAGAGACTTCTTTTAATTTTGTTAGTTTAAATGTCATCAAATGAATAACCTTGTGTGTTACTTGTATAAGCATTATTGAATCCAATGTTTGATAGTCATCAAGACTGTTTAATTCAAACTGTTTAAATTCATGCTGAATAGCAAATGTTATTCCAAAATGTTATTCATGAAGGATTTCTCTTCTCAAACCTGCAGTGAAGATTCAGTGACACTGTTTATCTCATTTTAGTTTGAGCTCAGGACAATCTCCTCAGAAGAGACTTTTGTTTTTGTCCTAATTAATAATCAGATGAATAATATCTGTTTTTGCTATTATCATTAACATAGGTCCCATATGTGACGCTTTAATGACGTTGTTTTAACCAAACCAACAGGTTAACAGTGTTGTGTGTAGTGTTAAGATCAGTTTTTATCATAAAATGCTGACATCTGAAACTAACAACTTTATCTTTCTGACAATTTGTAATGTTTGATTCAAATTAAAAGTAATAAAAGTATTACTGTCCCTTCAGGAATAACTCCCAAAAAGTTCATTACTGAGAGCGATCAGAGAAGTGTTTCTGAGGTCACGGTTGTATCACTAGTTTCAATGGGTTTGGCGCCATCTAGTGGCCATAAAAAAGACTGTCACGGCAGCGCGTATTATACACCGAAGCGTATTATCTACGGGTTTTTCTGATTTATTTCCAAAAATTGGCCAAAGCGTATTATACACCGGAGCGTATTATACACCGGAGAATACGGTAATCTCGTTTTCATCACATGTACTACATACGGTGCAAATGACAATAAAGACTCTCTGACTCTGACTCTGACTCTGATATATAAATAAACACACACAA
>JBBPBX010002513.1:25935-68283 GCA_038048925.1 Garcialebias charrua
TAATAATAATAATAATAATGTCCTTTTTTGTCATCTGTGTATGTTTCCCATACACAGACGAAATTCGTCTCTGCATTTAACCCAACCACCACCAGGTGGTGCAGTGAGCAGCCATAGAAAGCGCCCGGGGAGCTGGAGAATTAGGTGTGCACTCATAGACACCCCAAGGTGTGTAGTGGCCGGGGCGCGAACCCGCGTCCTTCGGGTCCCAAGTCGGAAGCCCTGCCACTACACCATTTTGGCTCCTAAGTCGAGGCCGTCGTAAGTCGAGGACTACCTGTAATTACTAATTATTGAAACATTTAAGAAGAAATTTTGGTTAATTTTTGTGTGTAGTACCTTTTTTGACCACTGGATGACAGTACAAGACTGTTTGTACCGAAGGATGGATAGTGAGGGAGCGTGTTAGCATGTCTTTTTAAGAAAAATGGGAGGGAGTTCTCTTAGCTGAGCTTTAGCTTAGCTTCTCAGCTTAGCTGCTTTTACGATCCAAAAACGCGATTTTGGACAATTAAAACAGATTTTAAAGAGAAAAGACAAAGAGAGGGGTCAGTGAAGAGCACCGGAGTAGAGCCTTTTGTCATCCAGTGTCTTCAGTAGAAAGAGAGAGACGAAGAAATGATAAAGCCGATAAATTAAAATGAGGTTGATAATGTTCATTCATCATGTGATTAACTGTTTTATTGTTTATTGCGACAGGTCTATGTTCAACCATTCTTATATCTAATTTATGATTATTATTTTTTTTAAATCAAGTACTGGTTTCCATTCGATAAGGCCTGAAAAGCAGAAATTGTTCTGTGGGAACACCAGGTAGGTTCTTCAAGAAATAATGCGTTCTGTTCCAAGTTAAGGAAGTGAAACTATTACGTTTGCAAATTTTACTGAGCAATTCCCTTTTCCCTGACGAGAGTCGTTCACATTTACATCCTGTTGGCCAACACGACGCCCCGCCAGCCCCAACAAACACAAAAACCTCTGTAAAGAGCCGTGAAGCTCCTCGGTCCTGTCGTGTGTTCGCATCGTCGTGTCCCGGCGTGTTTGTGAGGTACATCTGACAGCCGTTGGTTAAATATTCAAGCAGCCTGAACCATCATCAGATGGGCGAGGGCGCTCTGTGAATCAGATAGAGCAGACACTAATGGACCCGACGCTCGTGGGCTTCAGAGCAGACGGATACCGAAGCCGCTCTCGGGCCGGCTGGTTTGCAGAGACCAGGATGAGTTTGTTTGTGTTGCCCGAGCCGCTCGTGTCTCTGCCTGTCTTTCTGATTGTGCAGTGACCTGAGAAGCACGCACACATGTCCAGCACATGTTTCCACGCACCACCGGATTGGCTGGACAGCCTCTGAGGTTTCAACGGTCTGGATTAGATTGTGTTGCCCCATCCTCAGAGTTGCTTCCCTTCGGAAACTTTCCACTAACCTTTAAGCAAAACACAAACATTAATAATAATTCCCAAATATCAGATCCTTCACACGCCGTTCTCTTCTAAACACTGCAAAGTCATGGATGTTTTTAAATTCTTCTGATCCAATGGTCACATTGCCCAATATTCCAAGTCATGATGCCACATTTGGACTAAACTGACAAGTAAATCTGCATATTTCTCACTTGCACTGACTGCATTTTGGATTTAGTGCCATTTTGTTTTAAATTTGTTTATGGAAATGCAATCGGTGTCACCTTAAAGAGCCAGTTTATAGTTTAAATGCTGAAAAGTAAAAGTTTGGTTTTGGTGGTTTGGATTTTATTAATATTGTTCCAAACTATGAATCAAACTCTTTAGTGATAACCGTTCGGATCAAAATGTGCAATCTTGTGCAATATGAGAGGTGTTATGACTGAGTGGACGACTCTCGGCTGCTGCCACACCAAAATTTAGCTCAGTGGAAAATTTTGTTGTATGATATGGTTGGCTGTGGTGGCCATCTTGAATGGGTTTGACTCCAAAAGGGACTCGGTTGTAGTTTTATAGAAAGTTCCTGGAGAAACTTTGAAGGGGATTGCCACGTGGCGGCCATTTTAATTTTTTGATTTGACAGTACTGTGTGTTGGGATTCGCTCTCAGCTCCCGTCTCACCAAATTTCAGCTCAAAATGGCAAAATATCAATAAGTTAAAGTCATTTTTTCTGGCGATCTTGGATTTTTATTTGAATTCAGTACAGTATGTATAATATTTATGCCTGTATGTATTATATTCAGCATTCATTTTCAGCTACAACCTCACCAAATTTCATATCTGCGTAAAAATAGCAGTGTTAAAGCCGTTTAAACTGAACTTTGGTGGCCATCTTTAATTTTTTGTTAATTCATTATTTATTGGGCATTGCCCTCAGCTACTACCACACCAAATTTCAGCGTAATCTCTCTAAAAAATGGCTGAGTTACAGTATTTTTCCTTTTTAGCTCAGGTGGCCATCTTGGATATTTGATTTGCAACCAATCTACGAAAAATGGCATAAAACATAATAATAATAATAATAATAATAATAATAATAATAATAATAATAATGTCTTTTCCTGTCATCTGCGTATGTTTCCCATACACAGACAAAATTCGTCTCTGCATTTAACCCAACCACCTACCAGGTGGTGCAGTGAGCAGCCCGAAAGCGCCCGGGGAGCTGGAGAAATAGGTGTGCACTCATAGACACCCCAAGATGGGTAGTGGCCGGGGCGCGAACCCGCGTCCTTCGGGTTCCAAGTCAAAAGCCCTGCCACTAGACCATCTTGGCTCCTCATGTCATGTTTGTTTACAAATTACGTCACCGTGGTAACTCAACACGCCAAAAAAAGTAATGTCACACATCACGGTGCCGAGCCGGTCATTTTGATATAAGATTTGTGGTGGTGCACTTTGTGGTTTGGGCCGCTTTAAAGTTGATGGAAGAGTAAGATATAAAGTTAAGAAACCCTGGTCAGGTGGATAATAATAGGTGCTGCCTTACTAGGCAGTCCCCAATGATTAATTTTGGTTTCATTAGGACAATTGCTAGTAATTACATGGTTGTATTTTCCTAAATCAGACCTTTTCTGAAGGCTTGCGGTTTATTTATCCCAAACTTTTGACCACAAGAGCTGCAGCCATCTTTAGACACTAGTCACACAACAAAAACAACAAAAATTACCATAATTATCAGAGGTATAAATGCAGACATGTTCCTGTTTTCAGTATCTTATAATGTATCTGTTTTTGTCAAAAAAGGCGTTCAATACAAGATCAGCTGGACTTTATTTGTTACAGAAGACGTTTCGATCCCTATTCAGGTTTTTTTTAATCAATTCTATGAAACAGACTATGTAGAATAGAATTAAATAAAGACTCATTCATATTCATATAATTCATAGAATTGATAAAGCCCCCTGGATAGGGGTCGAAACGTCTTCTGTAACAAATAAAGTCCAGTTGATCTTGTATTGAACGCCTTTTTTGATTTTATCATGTCCTGGACGACTGAGAATCTTCACCAGCATATCTGTTTTTGTTTCATTTTTATATAATTTATTCTATTTACTTTTCATTTCATATGATTTTTGTATGATCGTCTATTATTGTGTGTACCTCTTTGTTTAAATCAGGACTCTCTTGTAAAATAGTCCCCGAGGCTCAATTAGACTAACCTGCATAAATAAAGGTTGAATGAAAAATAAAGAAGTCATTTTTAGTTTGAAAAAGAGCAGAAAACACGAGTTGGATGGAAAACAATGTTTATTCCTTTCACTTATCCTGCTGTTTTATCTTTATCATCATGATTTGCAGCCTTTAATTGATTTTAACCTTAAGAATCACTGTTGCATCATCCGTATCCTTGTTCTCATCGATCTGCCACCACGGGAGCAGGACAAACAGCAAGGTTTCCAGCTTGCTCTGAGTGAACACCGTGCACAGGCCTGAGATAAGAACCAGATCTCAGGATAACTCTGAACGTCCCTCGGATCTTATTTGTATAATTGAACCCACCGAGAGTGTGTTTACGGGACGCTTCAGCAGGTTCCTGTCACCCTGTTTGACACTAGGCTAACGTCCAGTGAGTAATTGTGAGCGAGACTGTCATGTGCTGCAGACTTCCAGAGGCTCAGGATTTGGCCGTGCTGGATATAAACATCCAGTGTAAGACTCTCCAGATGCTCTGCTGTCTCCATGCTGGATTTCTCCACTTTGAGGCCTTTAATGGTAGGAAATCTTCTGTCTGGAGTGAGACGGGGTTTGTAGCCTGGTCTTGTTGCACAGATTCATCACACAGAAGTTTAATCTTTTAATTTTATATGTTTTGCATGATGTAGGTGTTCTAGTGAAGCTAATTTTGCGCTGTGGGACTAAAGCCTTGCAGCAGACGGTTCTTTGCATGACCTCGGCTCGGTTCTGTGCTGACTTTGTTATTGGTCAAGCTCGTCAGTCTGACCAAAATGAAAGGCCCGACATTCCTTGAAGGAATTCAGATCCCCTGCTGCCTTTTATTACAGCTTCAAGGCAGTATCTTCTGTTAGGAAAGTTTTTCAGCAAAGACAACGTGTTGCACTCAGATTACCGTATTTCCGCCGTACATGTTGCACCGCCCTATAAGTCGCATCCGTCCAAATACAGGTAGTCCTCGACTTACGACGGAGTTCCATTCCTACGTTGCGTCGTAACTCAAAAATTGTCGGAAAATACATCCAAACGGGACCTCATACGTACAGTACTGTATTTTACCAAGCACTTAGCCTATCCTAACACAGTACCCTACATAATTATCAAAAAACACATACATTCAGAGCCATAATGAAGAGAAAATAATAACCTACTGGAATGCTGGTGAAGCCTTCCTCCGCCTGTTAGCATGTTAGCTCGGTGTCCCTCCAACATCTGAGGCTGCCTGAAGTTCACGTGGTCCAGACTGTTTACAGTAAGGCCTGTTAGCATGTTAGCTCCATACATTTTGAGCCATAATGAAGGGGAAAAAAGAGTTAATAACTTACTGGGACCTGGTGAAGCCTTCCTTCGCCTGTTAGCATGTTAGCTCGTTGCTAAGCTGTAGCCTCTCTGCCTCGTAAACCTCCGGTCCAAACAAAGGTCTCCTGTACTTTTCCACACGCTGTCCAGAGTTTTACAGTAAGGTCTGTTAGCATGTTAGCCCCTCCTAACCTCCTCTGCCCCGGTCTGCCTGTAAACAATGAGGTTTCCTGTAATTTTCAGCTGTAATCCTCCGCCCGTGACCGCTAAGGTTCACTCTCCCCCCTCCTTCCTGTAAATTTCCGCCTCCGCTGAGTTTCGGTACCATATTTCTTGGTGTAAAGGCGCATAAACCGTGTAACTCGAAACAATGCTTTTCAATGGGAGGGCGTTCGTAACCGCGAAACGTCGTAAGTTGAGGCCGTCGTAAGTCGAGGACTACCTGTATGTCTAATAAAGTGGAAAAATCCATAAATATGTTGCTTCGCCATATAAGATGCATCTGGAGCCAAGATGGTCTAGTGGCAGGGCTTTTGACTTGGGACCCGAAGGACGCGGGTTCGCGCCCCGGCCACTACCCACCTTGGGGTGTCTATGAGTGCACACATATTTCTCCAGCTCCCCGGGCGCTTTCGAGCTGCTCACTGCACCACATGGTAGGTGGTTGGGTTAAATGCAGAGACGAATTTCGTCTGTGTATGGGAAACATACGCAGATGACAGGAAAATACATTATTATTATTATTATTATCTATTATGCGTCACCGCTGACGCGTCGCGTTTGTTACTCGTCACCGCTGACCACCTGGAAATGTGGACCGGTGTTGCGCCAAAAATCGATTGACTGCCAAATGACGGCCGTGGGATTGTGCACGGGAGGACTTTAAAAATAATTTCACAAGATTAACACGTAAAGATAATTATTTCTTTGCTCAAAATTATAGTAAATGGGTGTCTCGGTTGAACTTTTACTTAATAAATGCACGTCAATGGTCAAATCAGCTGCATTTCACCGAGGCGACGCAGCGAAATGAAGCTGATTTGACGGTTGCTCCAGGCGAGCTGGACGAAGGGGGCAGACTATGGAAAGCCGATTGTGTCGTTAATAGCCACTTTTACCTATTACATGACACAACGGGATGCCATACTACTGGAGTGCCATCTAGTGGCTGAAAATGGTAGTGTTCAATATTTTCAATGTCGGAAGGAAGGAAAAGGTTCATATCTCAGACAAAAATTGGTTTATAAATGTGGGAAAAATTCACAAATATGTCGCTTCGGCGCATAAGTCGCAAGCCTGTAAATTATGCTAGAAGCTGCGACTTATAGGGGGGAAAAACAGCATGTGTTTTCAATGGCTCTTGGCTACTACCACGCCAAACTTTAGCTCAATGTCTGTAAAAATGACCAAGATGTGGCTATTGTTGTCTCTACATTCAGCTTCTATGGCTGTGAAACTGTGGTAACGTCTCCTGAGAGGTTCATTAGAGTCTGACAGGGGGTTCAGCAGATATGTTGCCAACACACACAGTGGACATCAGTAGTTAATGGTTGTTCTCAAAACCGGATTTAGAAAAATCTGTTGGCGTTCGGAATACATGTTGAGAATGAACGCGTCTGTAAAACTGGCTGAGCTATAAACGTTTTTGTGCTTCCAAAAATCCAACGGTGGTTTCAAAAGCTATCAGCAACAGGTAACATGCTAATTGTTTATACCACTTCTACAGAACCCCTCTTCAAATGAATTGAACTCTGTGCTGTTTTTAGTTTTTATTACGTCTCACGGGGATTCAGTAGTTCTTCCTGTCATTTTCACACCAGCTCTGAATGGCTCAGCTCAGGGACTCATTGTTGGGGGTTGGGGGGGTTGGGTGTTTGTCATCCCTACTCATGCAATTTGTTTGTGGAGGCCCTAAAACTTTGTTGTAAGGTCTGCGAGTTACTCTCTGAAAACGGTTTACAATTTTATTGAACAACTGTTGTTTAAAGAATATGGAAAAGAGTCTGAATAAAATAAAATAAACTATTTTTAAAGACCGTGTAAAGTGAAATTAAATTTGTGTTTTTATTTTGTCACACGGCATAAATATGTGTTATTAATCACCCATATAAATCTGACTGATTAAAAACATTGATTTCCTTATAAAATTAAGTCTCAAAAATCATGAAAAAACTTGATTTTGCCTTGCTCTAGAACGCTGGGGGCGTGTCGCACGTGGGCGTGATTTCAGCGCTGTACTGCGCCATGTCCAGCCCCCTTCAGAGCTGAGCTGTGTGGGGAGGCATACGGGGGAAGCAGAGATCCACCTGCTCTGTTTTTATCTGAGTTCTGGCTTCCAGCAGCTCCTTTTTCCAAGAGTTACGCTGTTTTTAGTGCACTAACAACTCTGGTTATGTTTTTAAAGTTGAGGACACATAACTCCGCTGTTATAATCAGCGCTATTTTAGAAGATGAGCGGACTCGCGGTCCGAACCGGTCACATCGCATGCGGGGTCTGATCGCCACACACACACACACACACACACACACACCGCGCGCGCGCGCGACCCGGTCACATCGCATGCGGGGTCTGATCGCCTCTCACTCACACACACACACGCGCGCGCGACCCGGTCACATGCATGCGGGGTCTGATCGCCACACACACGCGGGGGGGGAGGTGCGCGGAGGTGCAGGTGGCATGTGGTCGCTCCAGCAGCACGCCAGTACTGGAGGGAGACGGTCGGTAGCGAGTGAACGGCTCCACCGAAGAACGCATTTATAACGGCTGGAGCTGCAGGGGGTGGGGCTTGTGACCGCGTGACGAAACGCGGTCACATTTAAACCACGCCTAAAAAATCCTGAAAGAGAAATGTGTTTATACACAGTTTGATCTATAACTCCAAAATTAATTGAGCTACAATTTTGAGACTTTTTACTCATTTACAAGATTACAATTACGACATTTATAATGTTTATTGAAGAAAATGTTGAAATTCACTTTACACGGTCTTTAAGGACCCATTTGTGTTTATGTTTTGAGTTCAGGTGAAGTCAATACAATTCTTCTGTTTCCAGGTTTAAGACGACGGTCTTTGTGAATGTGAAAAGCGCATGTTAATAATAGTATCAAACTCCTACAGCTTCATGTTTTATTTTGTCTTCTTCCTGGCCCACTTTTACCTCCAGGTGTTTATTTACCTGCCTGCTCTCGGTCCCTAGAAGGAAGTCTCGCTCTCGCGCGGAGTAAAGGGGCTCTGCTCCAGGAGCCCCACAAGGACGGACTGTACCAACTGCGACTCATCTGGAGGGGTGCACGGGTGGGAAGCTGAAGGAACACAGCGGGCTGCTTGCTCCGCACCTCACTTCAGGAATTAGTCAGCGACCAAAATGGAGCACTAAAACGTGTTCGTACTAAAACATCTCTTTTTTAGACCGCCTCTTTGTTCCCAGTCGTTGTTGGGAGTTCCCCGCACCCCTACAACCCCCGCGGCTCCAGCCTCCCCTTCCACTGACCGTCCGCTACATGTTGTTGTTTTTAGGGCGCTTGAATTTTGCTCCTGCAGGAGAAAAGCAACACGCTGTGGGAGATCCAGGAGGCGAACAGGCTCCGAGGAACGAGGGAAAAAACAAAAATAAGAGGAGAAAACAGATTAGCACGAAGACTGGAGGGCTGTGGTTGGAAGATCCGGACTTGACACGTTGTTTATTCGAGCTCTGGTTTTTATCTGCATTTTAAATAAAGGTGAGTTCCTGCACGCGTCACTTGTCAGCAAACAGTAAATAAAAGTGCACAGCACGTGTTGATTATTAACAGCCATGCATGCAAAATATAAAATCCGAAACTGTATTTTTATTTATTTTTTAAACCAGTTTGTTGTTGAAAAAAAAAAAAAATCCCATGCAGAATAAAAACACGCTGCATTATTAATGCATCCGATTATTGTTGCTGATTTATTGAAAATTGAATATCCCCCTGCACACAAATGCATCAGCATGCTGCTGTTTTTAATCAACACCAGCGCGTGCGCGTGTTATTGATGCGCACATGTGGTATTGCCAGGGGGGTCTTTGTTGCCACCCCGACCTCTTTCTACAACCACTGACCACAGCATCATGTGTGCAGAATATGGGCCAGTGTTGACATTTTTCTGCAGCACCAACTTGAGTCATTATTGTGGACCCCCTCCCCCTCCTCACCTCCCCCTCCTCACTTCTCCTTCCATCCAAGAGGAGCATCCTTTGTGTTTCACTGTAACCTCAGAGGGCTGCAGCCCTGCTTCTGACATGGCTGGATGTTTTTTATTAAGCTAGGCTGATTTTTTTCTTCTTTCTTAACAGGAGGGTCTTTGTGTGTTCATGGAGGGGGAGCTTGTAGTCAAGGTCTTGTGTCGGGGGGCTCAAGGAGGGTGCTATGCTGCCACATTGCCTAATATGTGTCAATGTCAAATGGGGGTGTGTCCCTTTTCATGTGCAGCTTTGAATCAAGCCTGCATGCAACACACAGGACGATGCATTCATGCCATGCTCCGAAAATATGATTATCCTGACCTGGGCTGCATGAGAGGGGGTGTTTTTGATTCGGTGTGTCGTGCCACAGCAAGGATACACACACTCTTAAGGGTATTAGAACCTAGCTTTTCATTCGGCCTTTATTTATACAGGTTAGTCTCAGTGAGTCACGAGGACTCATTTACAAGAGAGACCTGATTTAAACTAAAGAACACAGATGAGCTATAAACAATACACGGCGTACGGTAGTTACAGCCAGTTATGAATCTTAGCGCACCGTGATAGGCAGCGTCCAACATCTGCAGGGTGCTTGTAGGAGCGTTCATGTGAATAATGTCACCGTAGTCAACGGAGGGAAGGAAAATCACAGATGCAAGGGGGTTCTTAGCATTCAGAGCTCAACAAGATCTATTTCTGAAAAATAAACCCAGTTTTAATTGTAGTTTTTTTATATATATATTTTTTATATGAAGTTTTCAACATGAGGGTTAAAAGGCTGCATTCATTCATACCCATCTGGTCACTACAGACTCATGTTCAGGCTGCTGTTTAATGTATTGTGTTATTTTACATTCTTAGTGTTTAGCGTACGTTACAGATAGCTTCAAGGTGGAGGTGGGAGTGCATCAAGGATCGGCTCTGAGCCCCTTCTTGTTTGCTCTGGTGATGGACCGACTAACAGATGAGGTCAGGCAGGAATCCCCATGGACTATGATGTTTGCAGATGACATTGTGATCTGTGGTGAGAACAGGGAACAGGTGGAAGAGAACTTGGAGAGGTGGAGGTATGCACTTGAAAGAAGAGGAATGAAAGTCAGCCGTAGTAAGACAGAGTACATGTGTGTGAATGAGAGGGAGGCCAGTGGAACAGTGAGGCTACAAGGAGCAGAGGTCACAAAGGTGCAGGACTTCAAGTACTTGGGGTCCACTGTCCAGGAAAATGGGGAATGTGGTAAAGAGGTGAAAAGAGAGTCCAGGCAGGATGGAGTGGATGGAGAAAAGTTTCAGGAGTGATTTGTGACAAAAAGGTGTCAGCAAAGGTCAAAGGAAAAGTTTACAAGACAGTGGTGAGACCAGCTATGTTGTATGGTCTGGAGACAGTGTCATTGACAAAAAGACAGGAGAAAGAACTGGAAGTAGCAGAAATGAAGATGCTGAGGTTCTCCTTAGGAGTGACAAGGATGGATAAGATCAGGAATGAGATCATCAGAGGTACAGCACATGTTAAACAACTGGGAGATAAAGTTAGGGAGGCCAGACTGAGATGGTTTGGACATGTCCAGAGGAGGGACAGTGGATATATTGGTAAAAGGATGTTAGAAATGCAGTTGCCAGGAAAAAGACAAAGAGGGAGGCAAAAGAGGAGATAATGGATGCAGTTATGCCGGGTACACACCAAACGCGTTTTGAGTAGCCAAAGCAGCCAGTTTACATGCAAAGTCTATGGTGGCCGCGCATCTAGGAGCAGCGCAGCGTGCTGCGTCGCGTTTTGAGCAGTTTGAGCAGCGCGCAAGGTAGCGGCAAGGTGCAACAGCTCCTTTTCCGTGCATGCGACGCGTCCATAGCAGCGGCTGCTCGAGTTCAACAAATTGAACTTTGACCTACTTTGGCTGCTCGCCGCGTAGCAGCAACCAATCGGGAGAGACTCTGCTATGTGATGACACAACGACGACGGGACGGAAGTAGGTGGGCACCGCGTGACGTATTAAAAGAATGGACGAAAAACACAGTGAATCCAGAATTGGCATTGTGCACGGCGTCTGCGTGCTGCTGCTTTGTTGATTAAATACAACAAAGCAATTCTTCGGATTACGTCCGCCATTTCAGAGACCGGAAAAAAACAAACCCGACCGGAAAAGGACAAAGACGCTCCTCCCACTGCGCGTCTTCAGACGCATTCAGTGTGAACAGACATCTGTTGACAAGCAGCCAACACCGCTCGTCGGGAGCGTTTTTGCTGCTCAAGACGCGTTTGGTGGGAACCCGGCTTTAGAGAGGACATGAAGGTAGTTGGAGTGAGGACAGAGGATGAAGAGGACAGAGTGAGGTGGAGGAGGATGACTCGCTGTGGCGACCCCTGAAAAGGGAAAAGCCGAAAGAAGAAGAAGAAGAAGAAGTAGTGTTTAGCGTATGTATATCTTAGATCTTTTAGTGTATTGTTTAGCGTTCGTTCAGCGTAGAACTTAGTGTAGGCCTATCACAATAAATTTTGCTGTGTACTTGTCTCAGAAATTAATGCGATAAACGATAATATTGTTTGAAGTTTGTCAATAATTAGTAATTATTGTCAAATTTAAGAAGAAATGTTGGTTAATTATTGTATATACCGGTAGTACCTTTTTTGATCACCGGAGGGCAGTATAAGACAGTTTGAACTGAGGGATGGATAGTGAGAGAGCAAGCAGTGTGTCTCTAAGAAAAATGGGAGGGAGGCCCCTTGACGTGACATGGACTGTCTCTTCGGTTCTCAAAATGGCGGACACTCGGTGTGGTTTGAGTTCTTTAGCATAGCATTTTTCACACAAAGCTTTTAATAAAAAATCAGTAAACGAGTTCTCAGCTTCTTTGTTCAGAGAAAAACAACTTTTTACACGAAGGCACGGGTTTCAACTGTGAATTTTGGAGCTTCGATAAGACAAGGTTTTTTCCCGAGGTTGGCCTGTTAGTTTAGCTCGTAGCTTAGCTTCTCTGCTTAGCTACTTTTAATGATCCAAAAACATGATTTTGGATGGTTAAAATCAAAGTCAAGTCAAAGTCAAAGTCAACTTTATTGTCAGAACTGCAATATGTACAGGACATACACAGGGCCGAAATTGCGTTTCTCTCAGAATGGATTTTATTTATTTCTCTAAAATGGATTTTAAAGAGAAAGGAGAAAGGGAGGGGTCAGCGAAGAGCACCGGAGTTGAGCCTTTTGTCATCCAATGTCTTCACAAAGAGAGAGACACGAAGAAACAATGAAGCCGATAAATGAAAATCAGGTAGATAAGTGTCATTTATCATGCAATTAATTGATTTATTCATCACGACAGACCTAGCTTAGCGTATGTATTAGATCCTTGTATACTGCTTCTTTGTATTCTTTATGTTTTTGCTATTTTTGGGTGTAACTGGGACCTTGAGTACACAATTTGGTTCCACCTCATGCACCACATGTCATGCGAATGACAATAAAGATACTTGAAATTGACAAGAGAGATGCAAATCGACCAAGATTCCCAAGTGTTTGTATGAATCAACAAACTTAATAGGAACACCATTCTTAGATGAGATAGGAAGGACTGCTGGGACCGACTTCCTGTTTGAAAACAGCATCCCTTTGGTTTTGTCAGCATTTATGGTGATGGTGATGGCGGCGTGTGCAAACGTTGCGGCTTCTCTCTCTCCCAGCAACACAGTGCTTTCGTCTGTTTTGTCTTGCACGCCGCAATTTGCCGGCACGTCTTCGTCTTGTCTACGTGTTCAAGAACGCAAGTATAGCCGTGAATTCCTGCTTGATGTCGGAAAAACCGCTCATTTGGGAATAAACAGCGAACTCCAGGAGAAGCTACATGAGCTCGAGGAGGAGTTACGTGAGCTTCGTGACTGCGAGCTGCTCTGGAAGCCAGCCCCGAGCTTCCCTTCATCGCGCCCGCCGTGGAAGTACCACAAGCGGCGTGACGCTTCACCGCGCCCGCCATGGAAACGCCACAAGCGGCGTGACAGGAAACAGAAGCGGGGTAAACGCGGAGGTATCAGAGCTAGGCTAGCAGCTAGCCCACACAGGCCGGCTATTCCATCCATGGTTCTGGCTAACGTGCGCTCCTTGGACAACAAATTGGATTATATACGCCTGCTACGAACGACACAAAAGACTGTGAGAGACTGTTGTGTGTTTGTATTCACGGAAACGTGGCTTAACAACAACGTTCTGGACCACGCTATCCAGTTGGAGCAGCTAACATGCTACAGAGCGGACCGAGCTTTCATCAAGGGAGGTAAGACTCGCGGAGGCGGGCTCTGTGTTTACATCAACAACGCATGGTGTCGTGATGCTGCTGTGGTCTACAAACACTGCTCACATTTAGTGGAGTTCATGACTATTAAATGCAGACCGTTCTACATACCGAGGGAGTTTACAGCTGTTTTGATTGTTGCTGTATATATCCCTCCAAGCTCCAACAGCAAAGATAGAGGTGAGGCACTAAATGAACTATATGTGCACATCAGTGAGCAACAAACAGCCCACCCTGATGCTTTTCTCATCACGGCTGGTGATTTCAACCAAGCAGATCTAAAGAGTGTTCTTCCAAAAACATACAGAAACATAAACTTTGCAACAAGAGGAAACCACACCCTGGACCAGGTTTACACCACCATGAAAAATTCCTACAGAGCCATCCCCCTCCCCCACATTGGCGCTTCTGACCATATCTGTGTTATGCTAAAGCCAGCATACAGGCCACTGGTGAAAGTCACAAAACCAGTCCGCAAGCAGATACGAGTGTGGCCAGAGGGGTCTTCAGAGGCACTCCAGGACTGTTTTGACACCACAGATTGGAGTATGTTCAAAGAAGCTGCTACCACAAACAACACCACATGTCTCCAGGAGTACTCAGACACTGTATGTTCATACATCACCAAGTGCATTGATGATGTAACCAACCTTAAAACCATCACTGTTCGGGCTAACCAGAAGCCATGGCTGACAGCTGAGGTTCACAGACTCATGAAAGCCAGGAATGCTGCCTTCAAAGCGGGAGATCAGGTGGGCCTGAGGGCAGCCAGAAACAACCTGGACCGGGGCATCAGAAAGGCAAAGAGGCAGTATTCTGGGAAAATAGCTCACCGTTTCAAGGACAGCAGGGATACACGCAGTCTGTGGCAGGGAATACAGACCATCACAAACTACAAACCACCCCCCCAGACCTGTGACAGCTCAGCCTCTGCGCTGAATGAACTGAATGAGTTCTTTGCTCGGTTCGAGGCAAGTAACAGCACACCAGCACATAAACTCCCCCCCTCTCCTGATGGCCAGGTGCTGACGCTGTCCTCAGACAGCGTAAGGCGATCATTCATCAAGATTAACGCCCGGAAGGCCTCTGGTCCTGACAACATACCTGGTCGTGTGCTGAAGGACTGTGCAAGGGAACTCGCAGCGGTCTTCACGGACATCTTTAACATCTCACTGAGCCAGGCCATCGTCCCCACCTGTTTCAAAGCCACCACCATCATCCCTGTCCCAAAGAAGGCAACGCCCGCATGCCTCAATGACTATCGCCCAGTAGCACTCACCCCCATCCTGATGAAGTGCTTTGAACGGCTAGTCATGAAAAGCATCACATCTGTCCTCCCTGACTCCCTGGATCCCTTCCAATTTGCATACCGACCTAATCGCTCAACCGACGATGCCATCTCCTCTGCCCTTCACACAGCTCTCACACATCTGGACACGAAGGACTCCTATGTTAGAATGTTGTTCATCGACTTCAGCTCGGCATTTAACACCATCATCCCCCAACAGCTCATCCTTAAACTGGACAGTCTGGGGCTGAACACCTCAATGTGTAACTGGCTGCTAGACTTCCTGACCGGGAGACCACAGACAGTGCGGGTCGGGAGTAACACATCTAGCACCATCACATTGAACACAGGGGCCCCACAAGGATGTGTGCTGAGCCCCCTTCTATTCACCCTGCTAACACACGACTGCACACCATCGTACAGCTCCAACCACTTCATCAAGTTTGCGGACGACACAACAGTGGTGGGTCTCATCAGCAACAACGATGAGACGGACTACAGGAACGAGGTGAGCCGCCTGGCCTTGTGGTGCGGACACAACAATCTCACTCTCAACGTGGAGAAGACAAAGGAGATTGTTGTGGACTTCAGGAAGAAGGATGCCCAACATGCCCCTCTGACCATCAACAGCACCGCAGTGGAGAGAGTAGACAGCACCAAGTTCCTGGGAGTGCACGTCTCAAAGGACCTGTCCTGGAGCAGGAACACTGCAGCACTGGCAAAGAAGGCTCACCAGCGTCTCTACTTTCTCCGCAAGCTGAAAAGGGCTGGAGCTTCAACCCCCATCATGAGCACCTTCTACAGAGGTGCCATAGAAAGTGTCCTGACCAGCTGCATCACTGTGTGGTTTGGTGCATGTACTGCATCCTGCCGCAAGAGCCTCCAGCGCATTGTGAGAGCAGCTGAGAAGATCGTGGGCACCTCCTTGCCCTCACTGCAGGACTTACACAGCAAACGCCTCACTCGGAAAGCCCACTGCATGGCAGGTGATCCCACACACCCACTACACAGCTGCTTCAGACTGCTGCCATCAGGGAGGAGACTGAGGAGTCTCCAGGCTCGAACCAGCAGACTGAGAGACAGCTCTGTTCATCAGGCAGTCAGAATGCTAAACACTCTGCCTGCTCTGCCCCCCCTCCCATTTGAACTGCCTTAACACTAAAACTTTCTCACACATTACCACTCAACACAAAGATTTTAACACTGGACTCTGTGTCATCAAACGGGTTATTCACTAAACTCTCGGTCATGTGCTCATACAGTTTGCACTACTTCTCATACTTGCACTAATGTTTGTATTACATCACTGCCTATAATCATAATACTGTTTACATTCTCTGTTTACATTTATTAATACTGTTTACTTTTATTACTACTGCTTACATGTAATTACTACTGTTTACATTTACACTACTCTAATATCTACACCACTGCTGATACATATACAGTGTGCTCTGAACGGTCTTATTTAGGGATGCCCAATGTGCCTTACTGCATATGCCACTTTTTGCCTCTATAACAACATCAACTACTACCTCATACATATACTGTGTACATTAACTCATACGCTGCTTTGCCACTTTGCAAATGTCAATGCTAGAAACCTTTAGTTTATTTTAGTTATACTTTTTATACTCTTTTTTTATACTAGTATGCAAAAACTCAGGACAGTACAGGTAACCCCCGACCTACGACCCCATCGACCTGCGAACCACGGGACCTACGAACATATCATATTTAATAAAAATATGAATTAAAAAAAAAAAAAAAATTTTTTTTTTTTTTTTTTTTGTGTTTAAATGTTCTTAATTTCATGTGTACATCACTTTGTTGCAGCTCTGGTTGTTTTAAAGGCTTTATAAATAATAATTATGATAAAAAAGATCATTTCTGATCATTTTTGAGCAATTTTTGAGCAATTTTGGGCAACAGGAAGTAGGTCTTCAGTTTACACGGTCACAAATTAATGTAGAACACCGGACGCTATTTTAGGTTCAGTCACTGGGGTCTCCGGTCACAAATTAATGTAGAACACCGGACGCCATCTTAGGTTAGCTGCCGAGAGCCGGACGAAGACTGGTGACCAGGATGGCTTCATATGGATTAATTACTAGCTGGAAACGTCTCTGTGAACTTTGTGGATGTCTCAAGCAGCAGCGGATTTATCGCCGATCGTGCCAGGCCGCCGTGCGAACACCTCCGGCCGGCCTGGCTACACCTCCGGCCTGGCTAGCTCCAGAGCTAACACTGGAGCTAACACGGGAGCCGGCCTTTTGAACACTGGTGACCAGGATCGCATCATGTGGATTAATTACTAGCTGGAATAGCTCTGTGGACGTCTCAGGCTGGAGCAGCGGCTGGAGCAGCAGCTGCAGATTGATCGCGCCGCCGCTCCAACACTAGCTCATGGCTTGGCTAGCAGAAGCTAGCCAGCTAGCTAACACAGGTCTGGAGCAGCTGCGGTGGCTTGCCGGCCCCCGCGCTGCTTGGCCCGAAAACAATCAACGCATGGCAACCTATGTCGGCTTTGACCATCTCAAAGTAAGAAAATATATTTTTATTTATTCTGTAAATGTGAATAGCAATGTTTAACATTACAGTACACTACTTTACATGCTTAAATGTGTGCGCGCGCTCCGTTAGCATGATAAATAAAGGTTGAATGAATGAATGAATGAATAATTTTTTTTTTTAAATATAATTTTCACCCCCTACCTACGAACGGATCGAGCTGCGAACGGTTCTTAGGTCCCAAACTCGTTCGTAGGTCGGGGGTTCCCTGTATTATGTTCATTAAATGTTTAATGTTTTAGTTTTAGAGTTGGTGTAAATTTTCATACTCTTATACCACTATGCAAAAACTCAGGACAGTGTTAGTTTTACTATTTTATGCTTATGTCTATTATTATATGTTTCAGTGTTTCAATGTTTAGATGTTTACTGTTGCACCGAGGGACTGAGAGAAACGCAATTTCGGTCCTGTGTATGTCCTGTACAGTACATATTGCAGATCTGACAATAAAGTTGACTTTGACTTTGACTTTGATTTAGCACCAGTTTGAGATGGATCAAGTCTGACTGGATGATGTATGCAGTCTGTAAGAGCTGAAAAACCTTAGCAACTGTATTTATCTCAACAATAAACAACTGTATCATCGGCATAGAGACGTAAGGATCCTCCAGTATCTGATCAACACGGATCCAGTGTAAGATAAAATGTCATTTGATTCATGGAAAGCACATCTTGTTTCAGAAATATAATCTTATAACTCTGTACACCAGTGCACACTCTGGCTCTACAGAAATATTTCAAGTCCCTCACAACACACACACACACACAGAAACACACACACACAGCAAGATATCTCTGGGGCAGATTCTGTGAGTCATACTGCATTTGGAGCTTTGTAGCCATTGAGTGAATTGGAGCCCCTGCTGATAGTGAGCACATGCACACACACACGTGCACACACTTGGACTGGCTCCTCTCTTGTAGACTTTTTTACTAAAATGGTTCAGTGTGAGATGTAGAAATGTAGGCCCCACAAGGATGCAGAAGGTGCACCTGCCCTGCATGTTTTACACGAGTAATTATAGATTAAAACCTATAGAAATACAACCATACACAAGAGAATGGGTTATCTAGTGTATTATTATTTTTTGCCTAATGCTTTTTCATAACCATATTTCCATATTTTTTTTCCATATAAAGCAGACGAGTTCCTGCTATGGAAAGTTGTTGAATGAAAAGCGGTATGATTGCATTAAAGGGATTGTTCATTCAAGTTGAATTATTACTTTTATCTGCAGATCATTTGGGATAAGTTTCTCCATTATTTGTGCCTTTGCTATTCTAAAATGAGTGCATTGGTTTTTGGCACTTTGTGCTCAAGTGCACAATGGGAACAAATTCAGGTCCAGTTTACTCACAGTTCTGGAGTGAAACTGTAGCATTTCTGCTGCGATTTGGACATTTGTGTACACAACAACAGCTGTCGTTTTCTCAGACACCGAAACCTTTTGGTCTCAGAGTGGAAGTTTTTGAAAATGCCCTGCATCAGTGTGAATTTGTGCATGCGCTACAGATGGCTGCAGTCAACAGTTTTTCTGTGCTTGCACAAGTTGAACATTAATAACAGCGTACAGATACTGTTCGTGCTACTCACTCTTTTTCCAATGTGTAGGAGCAAACCAACTTCATCCTCTGTCCAAACGAACATCTGTGTATTCACCATTTTGGAGTTATTTGTTTTCATGGTTGAGACAGAAGCGTCTGTGTGCATATGTGTGTCGTTGAATTATAAATTGCACAGGGCCAGCTAGTGACTTGGCATAGAGACTACAGCAGATTCAGCAGCATAACTGTGTGAATGTGACATTTCCACAACTACCACAGGAAGAACACCAGTTTCCAGAGATCTTTCATGTGTAAACAAGTACCGTATTTTTCCGCCGTAAATGTCGCACCGCCGTATAAGTCGCATCAGTCCAATTATGTCCAATAAAGTGGAAAAATCCATAAATATGTCACCGTATAAGTCGCATCTATTATGCGTCATCGCTAACGCATCGCGTATGTTACGCGTCACCGCCGACAACCCGTAAGTCGCATCAGTCCAATTATGTCCAATAAAGTGGAAAAATCCATAAATATGTCACCGTATAAGTCGCATCTATTATGCGTCATCGCTAACGCATCGCGTATGTTACGCGTCACCGCCGACAACCCGGAAATGTGGGCCGGGGTTTTGCCAAAAATGGATTGGCTGTCAAATGGCCACAGGAGCGTGCATGGAGGGACTTTAACAAGATTGATACTTAAAAACAATTATTTGTTTGCTCGACATTATAGTCAAGATGTGCCTCAGTTGAACTTTTACTTAACAAATGCGCGTAATGGTCAAATCAGCTGCATTTCAAAAATAGTTTAGCTTCACCCAGCGTCACCTGCTGCTGAGAGGTGTTGCGAAGCGTGCACGTGCAGCTGTACAAGCCTCCGCATTTCTTAGAACTTTAACAAGATAAACACCTATACATTTATTTGTTTGCTCGAAATTATAGTAAAGGTGTGTTCTGCCAAGGAGTGTTTTGCCAACTCCTGAGGTAAGTGATGCAGCGTTGCTTCCTCTTCCTCCCCGGGGCTGTCGGAGTCCTCCTCCGCTTCAGCTAACATCTCGGCCTTTCTGAACCTCGACTGGATGGTTTCTTTAGCACACGCGTAGTGAGGGGGGGTTCGGGGGGTTCAAACGAACCGCCCACTTTGCCCATGAAGTCCCGCATACAACTCCCGCACAACACAAGTTCTGTGTAAAGAGAGGTGGAAAGAGAAGGTATGGAGACGCCGCTGATATCATACCAGTTAACACGCCTTTGTGGTTCACTGGAAACGCGTCAGGGTTGCCACTCCAATCTTTATCTTGACGTGGGTTCGAATCCTCACTTGGTTGAAAATATTTTACGTTTGTCTTTTATTGGATTTTAAAAAAGGAGTTTGTGTTATGACTGTGGTTAACACAAACTCCTTTTTTTTTATCCAATAAAAGATAAACGTAAAATAATTTCAACCAAGTGAGGATTCAAACCCACGTCAAGATAAAGTTTGGAGTGGCAACCCCGACGCGTTTCCAGTGAACCACCGAGGCATGTTGCTTTTTTCAGGTCCACTTTTTATTTAAACGAACCGCCCCTCATAAAATCCTGGCTACGCCCATGTTTAGTGACTGAGGTCCACGCTTTATCCATCTATCCAAGGACTTGCAGGAACGTCGCGTGGCGCATCCGTCCTGTAGACGTGAAGCTGTGCTCTCCGTCCACCATCCACTCCTCCCAAAGGCGGTGCAGAGCTGCTTTGAACCTCCGGTTCACAGAAATGTCCAGAGGCTGCAGCACTTTGGTCAAGCCTCTCAGGATGATGGCAGGAATGGAGTTAAAGGCTTTAATTTATCTTTAAATTGCGGCGTGATGTGCGCGCACATGCTGTCCATCACCAGCAGGGCTTTTTTTTTGCTCTGAAAAGTTTGTCTGGCTGCTTCGTGTAGCACGTTGTGAGCCACACGTTCATCATCTCTGTGTCCATCCACCCCTTCTCATTAACTGTAACAACCACACGCGGGGGGAACTCTTCCTTCGGCATGGTTTTACGCTTAAAAATCACCATGGGCGGCAACTTACAGCCTACAGGTACATCGGTAGTGTCAAAAGCCTAGAGGGCCCTCTAGTGCCCCTAGCATCCAAAAATGGTACTGCTACATTTTTTTCAGTCAGTATGAATGGGAACGGTCATCTCAACCAAAAATTGGTCAAAAAATATGGGAAAAAATTCATAAATACGTTGCTTCGCCGTATAAGTCGCAGGGCAGGCAAATTAAGCAAAAAACTGCGACTTATTCACTGAAAAATATGATATTTGAGTCTAGATGTAGTACTCATTTAATACTGAATATCCATCCATTATCTTTTAACCGCTTATTCCATTTTGGGTCACGGGGGTTGCCGGTGCCCCTGTACAGCTATCACTGTGCGAGGGGCAGGGGACACCCTGGACGGGTCGCAAGTCCATCACAGTGCTATTCCTGAATATATTCAAATAAATGTATACTACATTAATGCAAGGAATGTTTATTACTGATTAATATTACTGGAAGATGATTCACATTTGAACCTAAAATTCAGACTTTATATTATTTATCAATTACTTTCAAATTACAAAGTACTTTCTTTAAATTTCTTTAAATACCTTCTACAAATTACTTTATCAAATTTTTCATTCAACCTTTATTTAGGCAGGTTAATCATAATAAAGCTGTAAGCTCACTTTATTTCTGAAAGCTCACATCTTTGGGGACATGGCTGGCTCAATTAGTGATTTGTAAATGGTCTTCGTCGCTTAAAAATGGGACTGTTTTTTTGTGGCATTTCACACAACTGTTTTGTGCAAGTGTCTTGATTAGAGCCCGACCCATCCATCCATCCATCCATCCATCCATCCATCCATCCATCCATCCATGATAAAGGTTATTTAAATGCTGCTGTGTTGTCGGTCTTTGCAACAAGCTGCTTTTCTTGCTTGTAGATTAGAAGATACGTTCACGTTCAGATGATGTCGTTTCAAGTGCATTAAGACGTGTTGCCTGCTGCAGATCCAATCTCCGTGAAACAACGTCAACACACAGCTTTGGATTTGTTCACGTCTTTTAACAAGAAAGCCATATTGTTCCCAAACAGGAGACCGCAACCACAGGCATAAATACATTTACATTTACGTTTAAAGTGTTCATGTCTATGACCGCGATGAAATGCTAGGCTGCTAAATGCTATGTGCTGCAAGATAATAGCGCAGTGCTGAAACACGCTTAGGAGTTTTAGTTCCGCGGCGGATAATCTCTTGTTAATAAATTTTAATGAGTGAAACAAATTACTGAAACGGTACGCACGTGGACCGAACCGAATGTGCCGTACCGAAACGGTTCGGTACACCCATGTGTACTGTTACTAGGGGTGTAACGGTACACTAAAATCACATTTCGGTTCGGTTCAACTACAAGGAGGGCTCGGTTCGGTTTATTTTCGTAAAAAAAAAAAGACAAAATAAAGACTTACAAAATGTTTATTTTGAAAATATGCCAAAAATACATTTGTACTGTATTGTATTGTAGTAATAAATAAAAGTGACCCATTTGGATGATATTTTAAATAAACAGCACTCTACAATAAATAAACTACTGTATATTAACAATAATAAAAATCTTAATAAATACAATAACAGTCAGAACCAGAACAATAAGCAGCAACAGACTGTTTATGATCTAACTAATCAAGTTTTTGTCCAGTAGCAGCAGGCTAGTGAAGATGTCATACAGCTGTTACCCAGCTAGTGAAGATGTCATACAGCTGTTACCCAGCTAGTGAAGATGTCATACAGCTGTTACCCAGCTAGTGAAGATGTCATACAGCTGTTAACCAGCTAGTGAAGATGTCATACAGCTGTTAACCAGCTAGTGGAGGTGTCATACAGTGGTTAACCAGCTAGTGAAGATGTCATACAGCTGTTAACCAGCTAGTGGAGGTGTCATACAGTGGTTAACCAGCTAGTGAAGATGTCATACAGCTGCTACCCAGCTAGTGAAGATGTCATACAGCTGTTAACCAGCTAGTGAAGGTGTCATACAGCTGTTAACCAGCTAGTGGAGGTGTCATACAGCTGTTAACCAGCTAGTGGAGGTGTCATAATAAACTGCTAGTTTCTCTGACTGCTCTGAAAACACATCTCTTTAGACTCGCTTAACTCTCCTAAATGTATTTTACATTATTTTGTATTTTATATTTTTTCATTATTCTATATTTCAATTTTTTCCTACTGATGTGTCAACTGTGTTTGTTTTGTTTCTTTAGTTTCTTTTTCAGCTGTTAAACTGAAGAATATACAGATTTCACAGCGGATAGGTGCAGCCGTGGGTTTGTGCTATGCGTATGGCATCTTCACGATACATCCAATCTTCACAGCTATATCCATGCGTTTGTGCTACGCGTATGCCATCTTCATGATACATCCAATCTTCACAGAACACCGCATTTATACAAATTACGTTACTTTTTCTGTGGCAAAAGTAGGAATTATGTTGTTTTTTGTTTGTTTTATGCACAAAGTTGTCGCCTTTTTTCTCCCGCCGGTCGAGGTTTAGTCTCGCGACGAACAGAATACATCGTGACTGATTTAAACTAGAGAAACTGCATTTCCTGTGAAAATGCAGTGTGAATTTTTACTGCCGAAGAGCTTGCTGAAAAAGAGCTGAAATTTGCTAAAAACAGCCAAACTGTTGCTGAAATGGAAGAGCAAGCTTAAATTAGCAGAAATAACACATACAGTATTTGCTGAATTAGGTTTAGGTAAACATAAATGAGCACAAAAATAGGAAATTAGCTAAAAAAAATCTGAAATTAGCAATAAAAAGCTTAAAAGTAGCTGTAAAGGCAGAAATAAGCTTAAACTAGCAGAAGCAAATCAACGGAGCTGAAATGAACTCAAAAGATGTGGAATTAGCTGAAAAAGCCAAATTTAGCACAAAACAGCTAAAAGGTAGCTGAAATAGCAGAAAAAGCCAAAACTAGCAACAACAAAAAAAGGCTGAAAGGTGCATAACAAGCTGAAATCAGCATACAGAAGTTAATTAGGCTCAAAGTAGCTGAAATTACCATGAAAAGCTTGAATTAATTTGAAAACAGCTGAAATTAGCTAAAAAATGCTAACAAGTTAACTGAAAAATTAGAACAAGCTTAAATTAGCAGAAGAAAGTAGAAAGAACAAACATTTGCTAAATTAGGCTTAAGTAAGCATGCAAAATGAGCACAAAAAATAGGAAATTGGCAAAAAAAATGGCTGAAATTGGCAATAAATAGCTTACAAGTACTGTAGCTGTAAAGGCAGAAGGAAGTCTACACTACCAGAAGCAAGTCAAAGGAGCTTAAATGAGCTCAAAAGATGTGGAATTTGCTGAAAAGCTAAATTTAGCACAAAACAGCTCAATGGTAGCTGAAATAGCAGAAAAAGCTGAAACTAGCAAAAAATCTGAAAGTGTATAACAAGCTGAAATCAGCATAAAGAAGTTAATTAGGCTGAAAGTAGCCAAAATTACCATGGAAAACTTGAATTTATTCAGATTCAGATTCAGTTTATTATTGCCATTGTCAATGAACAGGATTCACAGACTAGGAATTTGCTTCGGCATAACGGTGCATAAAATATAGAAACATAAAACATAAAAAACATAAACCATAAAACATCAATACAATATTCAGTGAACAAAACCTACTAAAAAACAGCGCAATTAGAGTGGTGCAATCAAAATACAGTGATACAGTGATTCCCAATCAAAATACAAAATACAGCGACCAAGGCAAGTTATGGGGTAACATGGTTATGAGTGTTCAAAAGTCTGACAGCAGAGGGGAAGAAACTGTTTTTATGGCGGGAGGTTCTGGTCCCAATTGACCGAAGCCTCCTGCCTGAGGGGAGTCGTTCGAACAGACCGTATGCAGGGTGAGAAGGGTCAGCTGTGATCCGACCTGCTCGCCTCACAGTCCTGGAGACGTACAGGTCATGGAGAGATGGGAGACTACAGCCGATTACCTTCTCAGCAGAGCGCACAATGCGCTGCAGTCTGTGTCTGTCCCTGACAGTGGCCCCGGCGTACCACACTGTGATGGACGCGCTGAGGATGGACTCGATGATGGCCGTGTAGAACTGCACCATCAGCTTGGCCGGCAGCTTGGCCTTCCTCAGCTGTCGCAGGAAGTACATCCTCTGCTGAGCCTTTTTGATGAGGGAGCTGATGGTTGGCTCCCACTTGAGGTCCTGGGTGATGGTGGTGCCGAGGAACCGGTAGCAGTCCCCAATGATGATGGGGGTGTTGTTAAAGGTGATGGGGGGCAGAGGGGCTCTGTCTTTCCTGAAGTCCACAATCATCTCCACTGTCTTCTGGGCGTTGAGCTCCAGGTTGTTGTTATCTGAAAACAGCTGAAATAGCAGAAAAAGCTGAAACTAGCAAAAAATCTGAAAGGTGTACAACAAGCTGAAATCAGCATACTGTAAAGAAGTTAATTAAGCTGAAAGTAGCCAAAATTACCATGGAAAACTTGAATTTATCTGAAAACAGCTGAAATTAGCTGACAAATGCTAACAAGTCAGCTGAAAAGGTAGAACAAGCTTAAATTAGCAGAAGGAAGTGGAGGGAGCTCAGTTTTGACATATCAGGCTGAAGAAGATGAAATTTCAGAGTCAGAGAGTCTTTATTGTCATTTGCACCGCATGTGGTACATGTGATGAAAACGAGATTATGTACACGAGGTCCCAGTTACATCCAACAACAAATGAAAGAGAAAAACAGTAATAACATCTAGAACTAACTAAGAAAAACATCAACTAGTAATACACTAAGCCTAATATAGTGGGAATAAACAGCAGCACGAACATGAGTTTGTATGAGCAGATGGTCACAGATGAACACAGATGAACACAGCAACAAGAAAACAGATCAGCATCAGTATGATGTGATATTTTGCAGTGTTTATTTTTTATTTTATTTTTATTTATTCATGAGTCTAACAGCCTCAGGGTAGAAGCTGTTCCTCAGTCTAGTGGTTCTACACTTGATGCTCCTCAACCTCCGTCCTGAGGGGAGTGGGGCAAAGAGTGAGTGTGCTGGATGAGTGAGGTCTTTCATGATGCAGGTGGCTCTTTTCCTGCATCTGGAGGTGTAAATGTCTGTGATTGTGGGGAGACTGACTCCAACAGACTTCTGTGCAGCCTTCACCACTCTCTGCAGAGCTTTCCTCTCTTCAACTGTGCAGCCTCCATGCCACACGTTGATGCTGGAGCACAGGATGCTCTCCACTGCACACCTGTAGAAGGAGGTGAGGACTGGGCTGCTCAGACCAGCTCGTCTCAGCCGTCTGAGGAAGTAGAGTCTCTGATGACCTTTCTTGATCAGGCTGGTGGTGTTGTTGCTCCAGCTGAGGTTATCATTCATGTGTACACCCAAGTATTTGTAGCTGGAGACCACTTCCACTGCAGACCCACCTATTTTCAGTGGGGCATGGGTGTGTTTGTTCCTTCTGAAGTCCACAATCATCTCCTTTGTCTTCTTCACATTCATGTGAAGATTATTCTCTTTGCACCAGCTCTCCAGGTGTTCCACCTCCTGTCTGTAGCTGGACTCATCATTGTTTGTGATGCATCCCACCACCGCTGTATCATCTGCAAACTTAACAATATGACAGCCTGGAAGTGTGGCTGTACAATCATATGTGAGCAGAGTGAACAGAAGGGGGCTCAGCACACATCCCTGAGGAGAGCCAGTGCTGAGGGTTATGGTGGAGGAGGAGAAGTTGTGGATCTTCACGGACTGTGGTCTGTCTGTTAAGAAGTCTAGTACCCAGTTACAAATAGAGGGGCTTAGTCCAAGTGTAGATAGTTTGTCTATCAGAGTTTGGGGGATCATGGTGTTGAAGGCAGATGTGAAGTCCACAAAGAGCAGACGCACGTATGAGTCTTTCTGATCCAGGTGGGTGAGAGCAGTGTGGACCACGGAAGAAATGGCGTCCTCTGTTGATCGGTTCTCACGGTATGCGTATTGATGAGGGTCCTCGTTGATGTTGACGGTTGAAATTTGCACAAAAAATTAGAAATTTTCTGAAAGAATCTGTAATTAGCAACAACAAAAAAAGCTGTAAAGTAGCTAAAAAAGGAGAAGGAAGTTTAAATTATTAGAAGGAAGTGGAGAGAGCACATTTAGCTGAAGTAGGCTAAAAAAGTTGAAATAAGTGCAAAAAAGTGGAATTAGTTGAAAAAGCTAAAATTAGCATAAAACAGCTGAAACAGTAGAAAAGGCTGAAATTTGCAGAAATAAGCTAAAAGGAGCATAACAAGCTGAAATTAGCAGAAAGAAGTTAGAAGATGCTTCATAAACATTCAGACAATAAATGTTTCAACTGGGTATTGAACCCACGGTCTTGTTGCTTGATGGATGGACGGATGGCTGGATGAATGGACAGATGGATGGGTGGACAGATGGATGAATGGACATGGATGGATGGATGGATGGATGGATGGATGGACAGATGGATGGATGGATGAATGGACAGATGGATGATGGATGGATGCATGATGGATGATGAATGGATGGATGACATATGGATGGATGGATGGATAGATGATGGTTGGGTGGATGGATGGATGATGGCTGGCTGGATGGATGGATGATGGCTGGATGGACAGATGGATGAATGTACAAATGGATGGATGGATGGATGATGATGAATGGATGGATGACGGATGGATGGATGGATGGATGGGTGGATGGCTGGATGGACAGATGGATGAATGTACAGATGGATGGATGGACAGATGGATGAATGTACAGGTGGATGGATGGCTGGATGGATGACATATGGATGGATGATGGATGGATGGATGGATGGACAGATGGATGGATGCATGATGGATGATGAATGGATGGATGACATATGGATGGATGATGGATGGATGGATGATGGGTGGATGGATGGATGGATGATGGCTGGCTGGATGGATGGATGATGGCTGGATGGACAGATGGATGAATGTACAAATGGATGGATAGATGGATGGATGGATGGATGGATGACAGATGGATCGATGAATGATGGATGGATGGATGATGGGTGGATGGATGATGGGTGGATGGCTGGATGGACAGATGGATGAATGTACAGATGGATGGATGGACAGATGGATGTACAGGTGGATGGATGGACAGATGGATGGATGGATGATGATGAATGGATGGATGATGATGATGAATGGATGGATGGACGGACAGATGGATGGATGGATGGATGGATGGATGGATGATGGAGGATGGATGGATGAACAGATGGATGGATGGATGGATGGACAGACGGATGGATGGGCAGATGGATGGATGGATGATGATGGAGGGACAGATGGTTGGATGGATAGATGATGAATGGATGGATGGACAGATGGATAGATGGATGATTATGAATGGATGGATGACAGATGGATGGATGGTGGATGGATGGACAGATGGTTGGATGGATGGACAGATGGATTGACAGATGGTTGATGGATGATGGATGGATGGATGGACAGATGGTTGGATGGATGGACAGATGGATGGACAGATGGTTGGATCGATGGATAGTTGGATGGATGGATGGATGGATGGATGGATGGATGGATGACAGATGGTTGGATGGATGGATGGATGGATAGATGATGGATGGATGGACAGATGGATAGACAGATGGATGGACAGATGGATGGATGGATGGACAGATGGTTGGATGGATGGATGGATGGATGGACAGATGGCTGGATGGATGGATGATGTATGGATGGACATATGGATGGATGGACAGATGTCTGGATGGATGGATGGATGGATGATGGATGGATGGATGATGGATGGACAGATGGTTGGATGGATGGATGGATGGATGGATGGACAGATGGTTGGATGGATGGATGGATGGATGGACAGATGGATGGACAGATGGATGGATGATGGATGGACAGATGGTTGGATGGACAGGTGGTTGGATGGATGGACAGATGGTTGGATGGAGGGATTGATGGACAGATGGATGGATGGAGGGATTGATGGACAGATGGATGGAGGGATGGATGGATGGGCAGATGGAGGGACAGATGGATGGATGGAGGGATGGATGGACAGATGGATGGAACGCTGGTAAGTGCTCCACTAAAAAGCAATGTAACACTTGGAGAACAACAGTCACTGTGGCTGCACATGAGAAGTTTGGAAAACACGTTAAAAAACAAGTATTTCCACATTTCCTCTGATCAAAGCCGAGGACGCCCAACAGTTCAATCATTTTCCATTTTTCCCACCAACTCCACTCTAAACTACATTTTCCCAATTAGCAGTTTGAA
Source organism: Garcialebias charrua (assembly GCA_038048925.1). Taxonomy (NCBI): domain Eukaryota; kingdom Metazoa; phylum Chordata; class Actinopteri; order Cyprinodontiformes; family Rivulidae; genus Garcialebias; species Garcialebias charrua. The sequence continues at coordinate 55,098 of JBBPBX010002513.1, forward strand.
AACAGACGTAGGGCAAACCGTCAGGTCTTGGCCCCGCCTTTAGGCCGCCAGGTCGATGGGCGGGATCAGTCCAGGCTCATAGCTGCTCCATGTAGACTACAGCGAGGCCGCGCGTGAAACGAAGAAGCTATTTCTGCCCGAGCTCCTCTTTGTAATTAGCGAGGGATCCATACAGCGTAGCTTCTCAACCGAGTCTACAATTCTGCTGAGCCGTAATTCACTTAATTACTTCGAGACGCCTCTTTGATCCAGTCAATATCAAAAGGAGCTTTTCAGGAGAGGAGAGTAATTCGAGGGTGTTCGGTTCCCATTTGTTGATGTAGGAAGCGCCACTTTTTCTCTTGGTTCTATGAGGCGTTTGGGGCTGAGAGCTTGTCAGACGTGTGATGGTTTCTCTCGATGAAAGAGGGGTTTTTAAAACGCGGCATCAGCTTTAATAAACTCTAAATCTTTAATATTGAGCCAATCATTTGGCCTATTCATGTGTTTTCAGACCTGAGAATTGGATTTGTGCACTTTTTCCGACAGCGCATCAACATCTGGACGTCTGGAGAGAAGTTTGAATCGAAGTCGAATGCCGATAAAAACACTTGGTGAACTCGAGGCGTTTGTAAGACCTCTTCCAAGGGTCTTTGTGGTGACAGGAAGCGTGGTGCCACTTCCCTGCTGAAACCCTGAGAACATTTCTTCTCTCTGAAGTACGGTGGCCCCAAGGTATAAATGAACAACATAAAAAAAAGACAGAATTACCTTTCGAAAAACACAACAAAAACACAACAACATTTGAAAAAATGAAATTACATTTGAAAAAACGAAATTACATTTGAAAAAACAGAATGACATTTGAAAAAACGGAATTACATTAAGCCAAGCGGAAGTGGCCGGAATCACATTAGAAAAAACGGAATTACATTAAGCCAAACCGGAAGTGGCCGAAGCGGAAGTGGCCTGAATCACATTAGAAAAAAACAGAATTACATTTGAAAAAACGAAATTACATTTGAAAAAACGAAATTACATTTGAAAAAACGAAATTACATTTGAAAAATCAGAATGACATTTGAAAAAACGGAATTACATTAAGCCAAGCGGAAGTGGCCGGAATCACATTAGAAAAAACGGAATTACATTAAGCCAAACCGGAAGTGGCCGAAGCGGAAGTGGCCTGAATCACATTAGAAAAAAACAGAATTACATTTGAAAAAACGAAATTACATTCGAAAAAACGAAATTACATTTGAAAAATCAGAATGACATTTGAAAAAACGGAATTACATTAAGCCAAGCGGAAGTGGCCTGAATCACATTAGAAAAAAACAGAATTACATTTGAAAAAACGAAATTACATTTGAAAAAACGAAATTACATTTGAAAAAACGAAATTACATTTGAAAAATCAGAATGACATTTGAAAAAACGGAATTACATTAAGCCAAGCGTAAGTGGCCGGAATCACATTAGAAAAAACGGAATTACATTAAGCCAAACCGGAAGTGGCCGAAGCGGAAGTGGCCCGAATCACATTAGAAAAAAACGGAATTACATTTGAAAAAAACGAAATTACATTTGAAAAAACGAAATTACATTTGAAAAAACGAAATTACATTTGAAAAAACAGAATGACATTTGAAAAAACGGAATTACATTGCGGAAGTGGCCGGAATCACATTCGAAAAAACGGAATTACATTAAGCCAAACCGGAAGTTGCCGAAGCAGAAGTGGCCCGAATCCATCCATCCATCCATCCATCCATCCATCCATCCATTTTCTTCCGCTTATCCGGGGTCGGGTCGCGGGGGTAGCAGCCTAAGTAGGGAGGCCCAGACTTCCCTCTCCCCAGCCACTTGGAGCAGCTCCTCTGGGGGAATCCCAAGGCGTTCCCAGGCCAGCCGAGAAACATAGTCCCTCCAGCGTATCCTGGGTCTTCCTCTGGGTCTCCTCCCGGTGGGACATGCCCGGAACACCTCACCAGGGAGGCGTCCAGGAGGCATCCTAACCAGATGCCCGAGCCACCTCAACTGGCTCCTCTCGATGTGGAGAAGCAGCGGCTCTACTCCGAGTCCCTCCCGGATGACTGAGCTTCTCACCCTATCTCTAAGGGAGAGTCCAGCCACCCTGCGGAGAAAACTCATTTCAGCCGCTTGTATCCGAGATCTTGTTCTTTCGGTCATAACCCAAAGCTCATGACCATAGATGAGGGTGGGAACGTAGATCGATCGGTAAATTGAGAGCTTTGCCTTTTGACTCAGCTCTCTCTTCACCACGACAGACCGGTACAGCGCCCGCTTCACTGCGGACGCTGCACCTATCCGCCTATCGATCTCACGCTCCAGTTTTCCCTCATTCGTGAACAAGATCCCGAGATACTTAAACTCCTCCACTTGGGTAAGGACCTCCTCCCCGACCCGGAGAGGGCACGCTACCCTTTTCCGGCTCAAGACCATGGCCTCAGATTTGGAGGAACTGATCCTCATCCCGGCCGCATCGCGAGGATCCGTTTTGGTGGCCCGAATCACATTAGAAAAAAACGGAATTACATTTGAAAAAACAGAATGACGTTAAGGCCTCTTTCTGCAGGGCTGAGATTAGAGGGCGTCCCTCTCTTTTCCCACATGTGTGGGGAGAGCACGAATGGTCACCGCCGCGGTAAAACACCCGGCTCCCGGCGTCTTTGAAGTGGCAAGATAAGCCAGGCTTGGAGGTGGCGAGCTGAAAAAAAGATGACTGTCTTCTTCAAAAAATAAAACGGCTCCTCCACGGATCATCTCCTGCCGACGGAGCTGAGAAAAGCCACGTTCAAATCAGAGTCAATCCAGATCAGATTAGGTCTGTCACTATAACAAATTTTACTGGACGATTAATGGTCTCCAAAATTATTGCGATAAACGATAATATTGTTTGAAATTTGACAATAATCAGTAATTACCTATTGTCAAATTTAAGAAGAAATGCTGGCTAATTTATTTTGTGTGAAGTAACTTTTTTGACCACCGGATGGCAGTATAAGACAGTTTGAACTGAAGGATGGATAGTGAGGGAGCGAGCAACGTGTCTCTTTAAGAAAAATGGGATGGAGGCCCCTTGACGTGACATGGGCTGTCTCTCTTTGGTTCTCAAAATGGCGGATGCTCGGTATGGTTTGAGTTCTTTAGCATAGCATTTTTCACACAAAGCTTTTAATTAAAAAAATCAGTAAACAAGTTCTCAGCTTCTTTTCGCAGAGAAAAAAACTTGTTAGACGAAGGCACGGGTTTAAACCATGAATTTTGGAGCTTCGACAAAATTGAGGTTTTTTTCCCCAAGATCGGCCTGTTAGCTTAGCTCGTAGCTGAGCTTCTCAGCTTTTAACGATGCAAAAACATGATTTTGGACACTTAAAACACATTTTAAAAAAGAAAAGAGAAAGGGAGGGGGTCAGTAAAGAGCACCGGAGTTGAGCTTTTTGTCATCCAGTGTCTTCAAAAAGGGAAACGCGAAGAAACGATAAAGCCAATTACAGTAATGAAAATGAAGTTGATAATTTTCATTTATCATGCGATTAATTGATTTATTGTTTATCGTGACAGGCCTAGATCAGATGTGACCGTTCACATTCAGGACAAGCGTGTCACTTCACTGTGACATTGCCGGATTCGTGTCAGGTGAGTCGTTGGGAGCGAAAACTACTGAAACACCAGATGTTTTGTTGTAGAAGTCTATAAATAACAAGCGGTACTCTGATGTCCCCCGTCGCTCAGGGAGTTTAATAGTGAATGTTTGTAGTTGTATGTGTTATTATTTTTCTTTTTTTCTGGAGGCGGTGCTGAGTAACAGATCCTGGTGAGTGGAGGGAGCTGTTTTATCTATCACCAGGGGCGGAGGCAGGGGGTGGCCAGTGGTGGCCTTGGCCACCATAGATTAATCTGTGACGACCTCAGTCATTTGAAGAAATTAAGCAAAAAAAAAAAATCATGACTGGGGAGGCCAATTCATATATGTATATTTATATATGTGTGTGCATATACAGTAATTCCTCGCTACTTTGCGGTTCAACTTCGTGGACTTACTTTCTCGCAGGTTTTCAACGTAAGATTATACACAACACACGATTGGCTGTTTGATGGGAGGCAACCAACCAGAGTATTGTGCTGAGGAGCGGACTGGCCATTGGGAGTATGGAACATTTCCCGGTGGCCTGACCCACGCAGTGATCCCAGAGGGGCCTCCTCCTATCTCTTTCTGATGCTCAGGAAAAGAAAGGTGGGGGTGGGGGTGGGGTCTGTCTTTCCCCAGTGTGTGAGAACTTCAGTGAGGCGAATACCTGAGTGAGATGCATGGGCTGTTTATTTAAAATAATCAAGCGTGACCTGAACCGAGACCTTGGTCTCCCTTGGTGATCACTGAGCGGGCCAGGCCACCGGGAAATGTCCGGGTGCTCTCGATGGCCAATCCGCCCCCGGGCTCTGATTGGCTCAGTAACCGTAGCATCAGTCTGTCTGCTGTCGTTCTCTGTGCTCTTTTAGAGCGTTTAAAACATTGCAAGAGTGTGGGAAGGGTTTATAAAGCCTTAAAATAAATATAAATACTAAAATAAATATAACGTCCCTACTTCGTGGTTTTTCATCTTTGGGTGTCTTGAACAAAATCCCTGTGATAAAAGAGGGAATACTGTACACACGCATACACACACACATATACAGCTAGTCCTCGACTTACGGCGGTCTCGGCTTACGACGATTCGACTTTACGAAGGCTCTCCCATTGAAAAGCATTGTTCGAGTTACGCCGTTTATGCGCCATTACAGCAGAAAATACGGTACCGAAACAAAACTTAGGGGAGCTTGAAACTTAAAGGAGGGGGTTTCCACTGACGCGCTCAGTGGAAACTCAGGAGCAGGCAGACCTCTGGACTGCGCGTGGAAATACAGTAGGAGCGGAGGACAGCTGAGCAACGAGCTAACATGCTAGCAACGAGCTAACATGCTAACAGATGTTGTTGTAAACGCTGTGGACCTCGTGAAGCAAGCTGCAGAACTCGGAGGTGCACGAGCTAACATGCTAACAGACGGAGGAAGAAATGACCAGCTCCCAGTAAGAAATTAACTCTTTTTTTCCTTCATTATGGCTCCTAAATGTATGTGGTTTTTGATAATTATGTAGGGTAATGTGTTAGGATAGGCTAAGTGCTTGGTAAAAATACAGTACTGTACGTATGAGGTGCTTGGATGTATGAGGTGCCCTTTGGATTATGAGTGCATGTATGAGGTGCCGTTTGGACGTATTTTCGACTTACGGCGATTTTCGTGTTACGAACGGGCGTAGGAACGGAACTCGTTCGTAAGTCGGGGACTACCTGTATATATATATATATATATATATATATATATATATATATATATATATATATATATATATATATATATATATACAAGCCCAAAACCAGAAAAGTTGGCACGTTGTGCAAATCGCAAATAAAAACAGAATACAATGACTTGCAAATCTTTTTCAACCCATATTCAACTGAATAGAATGCAAAGACAATATATTTAATGTTCGAACGGAGAAACTTTATTTTGTTTTGCAAATAACCATTAACTTAGAATTCAATGGCAGCAACACATTGCAAAAAAGTTGGCACAGGGACATATTTACCACTGTGTTACATCGCCTTTCCTTTTAACAACACTCAGTAAACGTTTGGGAACTGAGGAGACCAATTTTTGAAGCTTTTCAGGTGGAATTCTTCCCCATTCTTGCTTGATGTACAGCTTAAGTTGTTCAACAGTCCGGGGTCTCCGTTGTCGTATTTTACGTTTCATAATGCGCCACACATTTTCAATGGGGGACAGGTCTGGACTGCAGGCAGGCCAGGGGAGGACCCGCACTCTTTTGCTACGAAGCCACGCTGTTGTAACACGTGCAGAATGTGGCTTGGCATTGTCTTGCTGAAATAAGCTGGGGCGTCCATGAAAAAGACGTCGCTTGGATGGCAGCATATGTTGCTCCAAAACCTGTATGTACCTTTCAGCATTAATGGTGCCTTCACAGATGTGTAAGTTACCCATGCCTTGGGCACTAATGCACCCCCATACCATCACAGATGCTGGCTTTTGAACTTTGCGCCTATAACAGTCCTGATGGTTCTTTTCCTCTTTGGTCCGTAAGACACGACGTCCACAGTTTCCAAAGACAATTTGAAATGTGGACTCATCAGACCACAGAACACTTTTCCACTTTGCATCAGTCCATCTCAGATGAGCTCGGGCCCAGCAAAGCCGGCGGCGTTTCTGGATCTTGTTGATGAATGGCTTTTGCTTTGCATAGTAGAGCTTTAACTTGCACTTACAGATGTAGCGACGAACTGTAGTTACTGACAGTGGTTTTCTGAAGTATTCCTGAGCCCATGTGGTGATATCTTTTACACACTGATGTCGGTTTTTGATGCAGTACCGCCTGAGGGATCGAAGGTCACGGGCATTCAATGTTGGTTTTCGGCCTTGCCCCTTACGTGTAGTGATTTCTCCAGATTCTCTGAACCTTTTGATGATATTACGGACCGTAGATGGTGAAATTCCTAAATTCCTTGCAATAGCTCGTTGAGAAAAGTTGTTCTTGAACTGTTCGACAATTTGCCCACGCATTTGTTCACAGAGTGGTGACCCTCGCCCCATCCTTCTATGTGGATGACTGAGCATGTCAAGGAAGCTGCTTTTATACCCAATCATGGCACCCACCTGTTCCCAATTTGCATGTTCACCTGTGGGATATTCCAAATAAGTGTTTGATGAGCATTCCTCAAATTTCTCTGTCTTCTTTGTCACTTGTGCCAGCTTTTTTGAAACATGTTGCAGGCATCAAATTCCAAATGAGCTAATAATTGCAAAAAATAACAAAGTTTACCAGTTCGAACGTTAAGTATGTGGTCTTTGCAGTGTGTTCAATTGAATATAGGTTGAAAAAGATTTGCAAGTCATTGTATTCTGTTTTTATTTGCGATTTCCACAACGTGCCAACTTTTCTGGTTTTGGGCTTGTATATATATATATATATATACACACATACACGTATGTATGCATGTATAAACTAAATGGTGGTGGCCATCTTGGATTTTGACATGGCAATCCAATTTTTTTAGTGACCTTTCTCCACACACCAAAATGGACATCGGCATGTTGCTTGTTTCACATTATCCAGCTCACAAGGTTTATGCATGCACATATAAGGCAGCAGCCATCTTGGATTTTAATCTGGCAACCCATTTTTCGATAAGGAACCTACTTATGCCTACATGCAGCCACACACCAACGTGAAAGTTAGTTCATCGCTTATTTTCCGAATTATCCAGCTCACGGGGCAGATGAACTGTTCCAGTTTTGTGTGCTCTTCAACGGGGGAACTAAAAGGTTGAGATGACAGGAACAGCAAAATCCCACAAAGAACTTAGTATGTGATTGTGATGCCACTAGTCTAGGCCTAAAGAGCATGGGTTAGGGATGACTCTCAGCAACTACCATATCAAATTTGCAATCAAACCAACCCGCATAACAAAATGAAATTGGAAACTATTAGAGGTTATTCTGTCCCCTACAAAAAATAAAAGGGGGAGGGTGTCTTCAGTGGATCCAGAAAGAAACAAGTTTGACCTTCACCTCCAGAAGGTCAGCAGCCATGTTTCTAGCAGCCTCCCAGCATCTGGACATGGTTAACGGGCTGTTGCCTCGGGTGTGAAAATGTTCCGCAAACCACAATCAGAAAGTCGGGAAAACAAATTCCTTGCGAGCAGGTCCGCAAAAACCATCCAAGCCCAAGAGACGCCGTGCAGTTCTTCTCGCCTCGGGGATCACCGGATCGCGTTTCGTTGGACTTCAGCCTGGCATGTTTGGTATCTTTGGAAACTTCGGGGTCTTGGCCACGATTCAAAAAATGGAAGTTCAGCCGGGGTTCGAGCGCTTGAGTTCCCAACACTTTTCCCGCGGTGAATCTGCGTAGGCTGTGGGGAGGTTAAGGTTTACCCCCGCGCTCCAAAGAAGCAAAAAATACAAATAATGGCTCAGGTGGAAATGGTTTTGGGAAGGCCGAGCTTGGAATGAGTAATATGTGAGCTCCGTCTGAAGCTGCAGTTCTCTGATGGTATCAGAAGTGAAGAATGGGCTTCTGTGGAACTGCTTTGGTGCTGTATGACTACAAACGCGGAATTGTGAAGCAAAGACAGCAGAGCCCTAAAAGTGCCTTTGCGCATCCTTTTAGGAAGAAACAAGGTCAGTGCCACTATTGTTGCAAACGTTTTAAGTGCCTGCACTGAGTGTTACGAATTAACTGTTGAGAATCAGGACGGACAAACGTTCACCTCTGAATAATCACCCATCAACACAACTCATAGCACAAAGCCCCAGCAAATAAAAACACAAACATTAACAGGAGTGCAGCATGTGGCACATTACACAACTCTATTTTCAATTCAGTTTATTCCTTTAGCGCCAAGTGACAACAGAAGTCATCTCAGGGCAATGAACAGAAACATTCACAGACATAAAAACAATCAGTAAAAGTTTTCTGGACGCAGCAGATTGTGTTGAATCGTCACTTCGTCGCAGTCTCCCATCCTGAACGAGCACAAAGGAGACAGTGGAAAGGAAGAACTCCCTTTAAAATCCATCAGAACCAGGCTCAGGACAAGTGGCCATCTGCTTCGATCAGCTGGGTTTGAGAGGAACAGGAAGTGATAAGAGAGGGAATACTGTACACACACACGCGCATACACACACACACACATATACAGCTAGTCCTCGACTTACGGCGGTCTCGGCTTACGACGGTTCGACTTTACGAAGGCTCTCCCATTGAAAAGCATTGTTTGAGTTACGCCGTTTATGCGCCTTTACAGCAGAAAATACGGTACCGAAACAAAACTTAGGGGAGCTTGAAACTTAAAGGAGGGGGTTTCCACTGACGCGCTCAGTGTAAACTTACAGAGCAGGCAGATCTCTGGACCGCGCATGGAAATACAGGAGCGGAGAACAGCTGAGCAACGAGCTAGCAACGAGCTAACATGCTAACAGACGTTGCTGTAAACGCTGTGGACCTCGTGAAGCAAGCTGCAGAGCTCGGAGGTGCACTAGCTAACATGCTAACAGACGGAGAAAGAAATGACCAGCTCCCAGTAAGAAATTAACTATTTTTTTTCCTTCATTGTGGCTCCTATGGTACATGGTTTTTGATAATTATGTAGGGTAATGTGCTAGGATAGGCTAAGTGCTTGGTAAAAATACAGTACTGTACGTATGAGGTGCTTGTCTTGTTATCTGGAGCTGATAACTCACAGACTTTACCTCCCGCCTGCCGTCATAATGCATCTTGTCCTGTCTAAATGTGCTAAAAAGCTGGTAGAGTTTTTTTGGACTTTATCATGGAGTGTCTATTGACAAATTGTGATAGATTCTTTTTTTGAATACCACGTTCTTACCCGTTTGTGTCTATTCGTTTTTCCATATCTGTTGATTGTGGTGGCGCGGTTTCATACTGCTGCGACTTTGTGCACTCGTCCCTATCCTAAGACGGATGTGCGTAATCAATTACGTTGTTTTGTGCCCCGGTGCAATGTCAATGTCAATAAAGATATATTCTATTCTATTCTATTCTTGGATGTATGAGGTGCCCTTTGGATGTATGAGGTGCCCTTTGGATGTATGAGGTGACCTTTGGATGTATGAGGTGCCCTTTGGATGTATGAGGTGACCTTTGGATGTATGAGGTGCCCTTTGGATGTATGAGGTGCCCTTTGGATGTATGAGGTGCCGTTTGGACGTATTTTTGACTTACGGCGATTTTTGTGAACGGAACTCGTTCGTAAGTTGGGGACTACCTGTATTATACAACAATCTACAGCAGCGGCCCAGAAACACCTAGTATAACCTTTGACCTTGATCCTTAACCTTAGAGCAGGAGTGATTAAAAAAGTGCATGCAACCCTTCGTCTAGTGATGATGCATATGCATTTTACGTTTAGCCTACTAAATTATCTTGAGCAGATCAGTAGTCATGGCTCGGACAAGAGAAAGTTTACGAACAGACGGAGACTTTACCATAAAACGTTCGTTGAAACGGACGTGTAAAAAAGGGAACAGGACTCTGAGTCACGGGGGAAGTTGTGAGCTGCGTTTGGTTCCTTTGCCTCCTGCTCCAGTGGAGCATGGACTCTGCTTTTATGCATTTGATGCTCCCTCCTCTGCTTCTCTTCACTAACCTGTCAAATCACCCGTTGGAGTGAAAGATGGTCAGTCTTTAGTTGTTGTGTTTTTTTTAAACGGACAAGAAAGAACCCACAAGTTGTCGTCCATGTCTAAGTGACAGGTGTCTACGGCTGCTCAGACGACAGAGGATCCGGTCCGTCCCGGCGGACCGGCAGTGTGGTCGGGTAATTGGGCCGCCGACTGAGCGGGACCGCTCTGGAGGCGCCGCTTATTGAACCGCTGTCACCGAGAGAGGAGGCGGAGGCTTAACAAGGCCAAGAGAGGAGAGGGAGGAAAGACAGAGGGACAAAGTGGGGACAAAAAAATTAAAAAAATCAAATGAAAGAGGATGGGGGAGACGGGAAAACGTGGATAAAAAAACGACCGGACGCGTCTCATCTCTGACTTGAACACTTTCAGGATTACGCTGGACGCCGTTTTTTGGAGGCGAGGTAACTTAACCTTAAAATGATGAGCAGGTAAAAGGAGGAGGGTGAAAATGGAAGTACAGTACAATTAATACCCCCACCCCACCCGCTTCCCCTCCAGCCAACCTGCTGACAAATTGCTCTGTAAAAGCAGAAGCGAAGGTAAATAAAGAATAAAATAAAAAGTCCATCCCTCCAGTAAATTGGCTGTCATTGGATTATCCTCTATGAAGAGGATTTGTGCATTTGTGTGTGTGTGTGTGTGTGTGGTGGGGGGGAGCTGTGCAACCACCTTGTTGCATCCGTGTGGAGAAGGGGGTAATATCAGGGAGGACTGGATGAGCGATCATTGCTTCATCAGCTCCATTAAACACACCAGTGGCCTGCAAATCACAACACACACACACACACATTTCCACCTGACAAACATCTCTACCTGCTCTGTTGAAAAATTATGTATAAAATAAAAAAAACACTAGCGACTAAAAGCCCCTCTGTAAATCATTTTCCGATTTAGAGCAACAATAAATAGCTTTAAAGTAGAAAACCCTCTTTGAATAAAGTAGAAAACCCTCTTTGAATAAAGTAGAAAACCCTTTTTGAAAAACTGTTTGAGGAGTCAAAGCTGTGCTTATACTTCGGTGAACAACTCGCCAAAGGAAATATTTGTTTTTTTGTTTTATTGTCTTTTCTTTACGTTAAACGAGCCATTTTCCCATCAGCTTCTTTTAAAGACTCCAATCGTCTCTTCTGATTGGCTAAGTGTCAGGAAACAATTTGGCGTGGGTAGTTTCTATTCTCCCTTTAGGTGCAGTTGCGCGTCATGGTATACATTTTTTTTAAATACGCTGTTTTAATGTATAGTAGTCCATGGTGTAGTGGTTAGGGAATCAGACTTGGGATCCGAAGGACCCAGGTTCGAACCCTGGCCACGGCACACCTTGGGGTGTCTATGAGTGCACATCTATTTTCCCCAGCTCCCCGAGCGCTGACTACGGCTGCTCACTGCACCACCTGGTGGTGGTTGGGTTAAATGCAGAGGCCAATTTCGTCTGTCAAGTACAGTATGGGAAACATACACAGATGACAAAAATGTGACAAAAAAATAAAAATACTTAGCAGTTTGACTTTTGCGGACTCACTCTTTCGCAGGTTTTCAAAATACGATTGAACACATTGTTTCCCGGTGGCCTGGCTGCTCAGTGATCATCGACAGCCCCCCTCCATTCTCTTTCGGAGGCTTTCAGCCTCCGAAAGAGAAAGGATGGGGCCTTTCTTGCTCTCTCTTTTTTCTGTTTATTTCTCTTTCTGAGGCTGACAGCCCCAGAAAGAGAATGGAGGGGTCCTTTCTCTCTCTTTCTCTTTCAATCTTTCTTTCTCGGTCTCTGTTTCTTTCTCTTTCTTTTTTTGTTGTTGTTTTTTTCCATTTATAGATGGCCACCCATCCCACCTTATAGCCATCCTCTCACTCCAATATGTATTTTTTTTAAAAGAGAGAAAGAAAGAAAAGAGAAAGTAAGACAACAAAACAACAATTATCCACAAAAAGAGCACAAGGCAAACACACCCAACCTCCGTCCACAATCCTGCAAAGCACATGACAGAACACAGCAACGAAACATACATGCATAAAGACTCTTTCTGAGGCTGAGAGCCCTAGAAAGAGAATGGAAGGGGCCTTTCTCTCTCTTTTTCTTTCTTTCTTTCTTTCTTTTTCTTTCTTTCTTTCTTTCTTTCTCTTTCTGAGGCTGACAGCCTCAGAAAGAGAATGGAGGGGGCTTTTCCCTCTCTTTCTCTTTCTGTCTTTCTTTCTCTTTCTGAGGCTGACAGGTTCAGAACGAGAATGGAGGGGGTCCTTCTCTCTCTTTGTCTCTTTCTTTCTCTTTCTGAGGCTGACAGCCTCAGAAAGAGAAAGGATGGGGTCCTTCTCTCTCTTTGTCTCTTTCTTTTTCTTTCTTTCTTTCTTTCTTTCTTTCTTTCTCTTTCTGAAGTTGAAAGCCTCAGAAAGAGAATGGAGGGGGCTTTTCCCTCCCTTTCTCTTTCTGTCTTTCTTTCTCTTTCTGAGGCTGACAGCCTCCGAACGAGAATGGAGGGGGTCCTTCTCTCTCTTTGTCTCCTTCTTTCTCTTTCTGAGGCTGACAGCCTCAGAAAGAGAAAGGAGGGGGTGAGATCTGTCTTTCCCCATCACTGCTGTTAGAGCTTCAGTGAGGCGGGATTGAGCGGCATGGATTGTTTATTTAAAATAATCAAGCACGACTCGAACCGAGTCTTAACCCAAACCGAAATATCCTGGTTCCCCGGATGGCCAGTCCATCCCCAGATGGTGATTGGCTCAGTAACCGTAGCATAGGTCTGTCTGCTCTCTTTGGCTGTGCTCTTTTTGAACATTTAGAGAGTTTAGAACATTGTTAAGAACATTGCAAGAGTGTGGGAAGGGTTTATAAATCCTTAAAATAAATACAGTATAATATCCCTCCCTAGTTTGTGGATTTTCACCTATGGTGGGGGTGTCTGGAACGTAAACCCCATGATAAGTGAGGGACTACTGT